>BLKM01000389.1:3912092-3925012 GCA_013340265.1 Coptotermes formosanus | reverse complement strand
CACCACCACCGCCACCACCACCACGACCACGACCACCACCACCACCACGACCACCACCACCACCACCACCACCATCACCACCACCACCACCATCACCATCACCACCACCACCAATACTAATACTACTACTACTACTACTACTACTACTACTAATAATAATAATAATATAAAAATTTCGAGTCTTCTGAAATATTACTCTATGTTCGCTAGCAAATGGTCACCGACGTTTCGAAAGTAACATGTAAGTAACGTCGGTAACAATTTACCAGTCGACACGGCTAAAGATCCCAGAAGACTTGGATCTTCACCAACACCGCTGTGAGAGCCTCAAATTTCGCATTCATTTTTCACATAGAGGCTTGCAAGAACCATGGCTATAGCGGTTTGACACAGAATTGTGATACAGCTAATTCTAAGTTACAGGGATGTTTAGCCTTACGAATGGTGCATAGTTGAGGTTATGGAGTGAAGCTAAGTGACAACATAACTGTAGCCAGCACAGATACGCAAGTCGCATCGCTGTATTCTCTACATACTTTCGGTCACGAATGTCCTTGAAATATTTCGTAATCATGCTTCGATGGAAGACTGAGAAGAACGAACACCAAATTTATCGCAGTAAAATATGCACAGAACAAAAGGGTTAAGGCCGAATGGAACTGCAGTCTATTACACTGTTGTACATATAGGTTTATAATAATTTCCACATTTGGAAATTAACAAATGTCCTGCCACATGCAACCAATTTTTGTTAAGTCACAAGATACACTACTTGTGTCAATTCGTGCAGTTACCAATAGTCACAGAGACTGCACAACTTAACGTCACGACAACTTCAATTCCATAATTCTACAAGCTGCCCGGTTCTATAAGCGTAAATAGCTGTGTTAGTGACAGTAAAATTAAACGCATCAGCAGCTGAAGAAAGTCAGAACGGATGTAGGAAAACCGGAGTCACGACGGCCTGTAGCCGCCCGATATGCTGCAAAGTGTGCTGATCTGAGAAAGGGCGTTAATCCCCGGTAAGCGCTTCCAGCTCCAAAAATCAAGACAGCCAGAAACTCCACGTATAATTAAAATTGCTACTTTGTGTTAATTTGGGATCCGGGATAGGGTGGTCAGTACAATGACTCGCTACAGGCTGAACGGTTTGGGATCCGAAACCCGGTGGAAGAAAAATATATTCTTTTCTGCACGCATGTTCATACCAACCCTGAAACCCACTCACCCTCCTGCAAAATATGTACGATATCTGTTTCCCAGGGGTAAAGAGGCCGGGAGGTGGCTTCAAACACTCAACCCTATCAAGTGAGGGTGTTTAGACTGGCTGCAGCTGTACGTCTAGACTCTCCTTGTGTGCCTTCATGGCACGCTGTAGGGACAGCTTAACTCTACTCTGTGTTAATGTAACACGTGTGAAATGGCGCTGTGTTGTCTGCGCCTACAACGTCGATAGCCCTGCTGACAGCAGCTGACAGGGGGACAAATGAGAAGACACCCATCGTTACAAATCGAGCGTTACGTATGGATGAGTAGTTGTCGAATTGTGTTCGAGTGGCAAAGCACACATTGTGGCAAGTGCGGTTCGGAACTGCGTCCCTGGACACTTCCTCTCTAATAACAAACACGTGAAGTTTTAAGGCCTGAAAGCAAGGTGATGTGTATACATAAATTACGTGTGTGCCTTCGATCTGTCTGAACTCCATATATTCGAGCAGTGTTTAAAAGACATTTTGCACAAACAGGATGGAAAGGCGTGGCACGTGTACATCTGGCCTAGAAAGGGCCTTCTCTACACAAGCTTACGAAGCTTTCCATAACACATGGGGGTTTTTTTCACCAGGTAAGGAACTATCAGCTTCTCAATGAGGATACCCTTCCACGGAGTTAGTTACAAAGTAATGTTTGTATTCAACCGACATCAACCGAACTTTACTTCGTTTTATATTACAGCGTAAAGTAAAAAAGTAAAGTCCAACCCGTAACATGTTGTGAAGGCACAAACACGCGTGGAGGTATAGCTCTACCACTTCTTTAAACTTTTAAAGCCTAGCGGTAACTTTACATACCACCAGGTTTAACATTAAAAAATTCTACGTGGTGCCCACATTGCGTTTATGTGTTTTGTACAGATCTCAGAACAAACAGCAACTTTTGCCTTATAAAACATTAAGAGATTGGTTTTTATAACCGAAGTGGAGAGTGTTTACAGCGCGGTACGCACTGAGTCCTTATATGTAACAGATACGTTTCATCTTTAAAGGGTTAATCTCGGCGCTAGATGGGAGTGGGTGGTCAAGGCCACGCTCCAGCCGTTTCAAGCGGGCAATGAGACCCAATACCCATCGGATGGGCCTCGGGATCGGTCTGGACGGGTGCGAAATATTTCGACCCCACGGGAGTTCGAACACTGAACCCTCTGTCCGCTAGCAAGTCGCTATAGCAACTGAGCTATCCCGGCCGCCAAAACTCAATCCAGACCAACTGAGGAGTTAAAAGATAAAACACGGAGACACAAGTCTGGGAGGCTAGGAAACAGTCACATAGTAGCCTTATTTGGTGCACTTGATGAAAAGTCGTTAAGAAATGAAGTCGTTAAAAGTCGTCAAGAAAAGAATGGTAAAATATTCAAGAAGACAGGCACTGTACATATAGCCTAACACTAAGGAGCCTTCGCTTAACTATTGTTTCCGAGGCAAAGAAATAAGTATTAAATATTCTGAGTGTGCGTCTGTAGCCTACGTTACCCAGTATGCAATGCGCATGCGCCGTATTGCATTGTCATCTGTAGCCTGTCTGTCTCTACCGTATGCTTCCACATTATCTCATAAAACAGTATGATTTTAAACAAGCAACACCACATTTTCCGCGTGACAAAACCTGTATTTCGCAAATATTTTTCATACACTGCATGTTCGCTGATTCGATCATCCTCGGGTGTTCATAAAAAACTTGAAAGCCACGGTAAAGTGTGAAAAATCTTTTATGCTTGATCTCATAAATAATATCAGATGTATGAAATATATAGTTCATGTGTCAGACGGAACCCGTGGCGTTGTTTGTCTAAGCCTGTCTATACACAGCGGGATGGATAACGTCAAATTAATTGGCATGATTTTAGACAAAACTTTAGTGAACAGCAATATATGTTTTGACTTTCTCTACAACTTTTGTATGAAACATTTTTCATCTTTAGAGGACTTCAGCCAGATATTATCATAAATATACAGAAGTTTTCATGTAAAGTAGCAGTCATTATTGTAAGATTTTAATTAATCTTGAATTTTGTGGACAGATTTTCGAAAAAAAAAATCCTCATGTATCACGTTTTACGAACATCCGTTCAGTGGGAGCCGAGTTGTTCCATGAGGACGGACGAACGGATGGACGGACAGACATGACGAAGCTAATACTAGCGTTTAGCAATTTTGCAAATGCGCCTAAAACGGACGATATCCGTGGCACCGATAATAGAAAGGCCTATTCAACGTAAAGCACTGTATAGAATATTCAGCATTGTGTAATGACAAAACAATGTCAGCTCTAGAAACCGCCCCTCGAAACGCATTAAAAAACTCCGAATTTTAAAAACAGAATCGTTAACTTAAAAGAGAAAATATGGCAAAATTAAAATTCCGCGATCAGTTATTATTAAGAGATAAAGTCAAAAACACAAGGGCTGAAATTCATAAAACACTCTACTGCGCGTGACGCCACACTGCAATATTGCTACTGGATAATGACCATTGCAAAGGGTCTGAGTGGGGGCTGTTGGCAGAGCTCCATGGCACTAGTCAGCAGTTGGCCGGCACACACACACACACACGCAAGAAATCAATGCTGCCCGCTGCCAGGCTCCGAGGGGCATGAACATCTACCGCAAAGTTGAACTTCCACGTACGTTAGCGAAACGGTGCTGCAAGACACGATTAACAAATAGAGTCAAGTCACATGTTAAATTTTAGGATGTTCAAAGCATTCCATTTATAATCAGTCGAATGGCAGACACAAAGAAATTCTGGCATTTAAACTTTGGAAAAGTATTTACAAAACAGTCAGAGTAAAGAATATAATTACCAACAATGTAGAGTGGTATTTCCTCATATTTATTGCATTTGCGACGTTTGTAGTCCGTGATTAGTATACAGACTTTATCGTGGTGATTTTTTTACGGTTCACGGTACATTGGTGAATGTGATTTTATTTAAACCCACAAGGAAGGCACGGCCTTGCCTGCTCCGTCACGACATTCGCATGCTTAAAAGCACATTTGCAGACCCCTTATACTGAAATTTCACCTAAATTACACAAACATGCAAAATTTGCTTAAACCCGAAGTCATACAAGGCAGCTTTCACTATGCTGATTATCACAAAACTCAGTAACAACCAAACGAATTGTTGTGACGTATCCGGTACCAAATTTTATCTAAATTGGACGAAAAATTTAGAAAATACAGGCACAATTTCATTTACAGCCCTACGTAAAGTATGAATTTGACTACATCGATTTTTCACTAAACTTACAATCTCTCAACAATTTTGTTGAAAATTTTCGTACCAAATTTTATCTAAATTGATCCAGAAATATGGCAAGTACAAGTTAAAAGTCATGTACTTTCTGAAGTAAAGCACGAATGCCACTGATTTGGTTTCCATGAAACTCACTTTTGCTCAAAACCCTTTCATAAAGAACTCCCACTGGCTTACCAAATTTCATGAAAACCCAACGAACAATATACTTGCTGAAGATAGCTGATAGACGGACGGACGTTGTCTCCAGATAAGGCGTTCTTCTTTACCTCGTAAGGAACCCATACAATTATCAAAATAAACTGCTGGAACAGTTGCAAAACATCCTCAAAATTAATACCCAAACGGCCCTAGCCATATACAACGAAAGGCTAGAGGCCTAGGGGAGATCGACAAAGGCGGAAGGCTAAGATTTGAAACTTGTAACTGCGATACTGGTGATGATTATGGTGATGGTGGTGGTGGTGGTGGTGGTGGTGGTGGTGGTGGTGGTGGTGGTGGTGGTGGTGGTGGTGGTGGTGGTGGTGGTGGTGGTGGTGGTGGTGACGATTATGTTTGGAAAACAACAATATAATGCACGAAGGAATTACATTAACAAAGAGGTACTCTACAATAAGACAATGATGCCACGGTTTCATGCGGTTCGCAAAATTTTTTGAACAAGGCAGTGTGGAAATGGGGGAAGAAGACTGTCGACATCTTTATGACTACGGACATCTACTTGTTACTTCAGAGTCTCGGTTAACAGGTCCACACACAGCTTGACTAGTATACAATTTTTTTAAGTTCTGACAAGTGTAGAGTTTTACTTTATTATGGCCCAGACATTGTGGTGCCTTTTCATCTTTAATTACAAATATCCACCAACGCCGACGCACCATAAAACATACCCAACCCCTCCACACACACACACAGCAACCCCCCCCCCCCCCCCCGTTAAATCCGAAACATTAGTGTCCCGACTCGTGGAACAGCCTGTAGTTTCCGAATTCAGCTCCCGCGGAATCCAACTAAATGCCTATAACCACCATTCTGCGACATAATATGCCGAAAGTGGCTTTCAACCAGCCTATAAATTGCATGATGGTCTCTATACATAGGCTGTAGTTGTACTGCGTCTATCTGATGCACCTCTTTGAAGTTTATTACAGCCCAGCTTCAGGCAACAAGCAATTTTAACAGCATTACTTGCTACCTGCAACTGTGCAGCAGACTTGGGTTTAAAAAATTCAGACCAGAAACGGTCGCTATATTACAGGCTAAACTGACTCAACAGGTACACACAAGGAACCCAGGAAACTGCTCTTTGTAAGTAACTTATCCAGAGCTGGAAATTTGGAGCACAAAACGACGAAAGGTCAAATCTGCAGATATGGTGAAAAGCAAAGCACAGGAGCAAACCTTTGATGGAACGGGTCGTGGTGTCTTCATAAAACATGCCCTAGCAAGAAGGCAAGAAGCTCAAAATCTGGTCTTTTGCTGAAGTGACATGGTCAACAGCATACGAACATTAATTCCAAAATGTTCACACGGTCGTAATCAGCCATGATGGGAAAAACAAAGGGACATTTTTGTATAGCGACGAAAGAAGCGAATGATATAGATTTCATTCACCAATAAATGAGAAAGAGTTTAGCGTACAGGAATTCTTGTTATTGTTCAGTTCAAGATCTTGTACTTAATCGTCTTATAAAAACAAAGTGTGCACAAAGCTGTAACTTTACCTACTGCATACTATGCTCCCGAAAACTGGTATCTTGTTCTACGAGAGAAATGTGCACTGAAGACGACTGACGACTAGATTCTGAGAATGCTGAATCTGAAAGAGACAGGAGAGAGAAGGGAATGTTTTCACAAACGGGGACTCTTCCACCAAACACTGTTAGGGCAGTCGGAGCAAGAAGAATAGACTGGGAGGGTCACGTACCTTACATGGGATGGAGAAGAGAGGCACATAGGCCTATATATTACCTTGTAAACCTGAAAGTGACGGACCACACAGAAGGCCCAGAAGTAGATGGGTACGATATTATTAAAATGCAACCTAAAGACGTAAGGTATATAGGATACTAAATTCACCTGTTTCGGTTTGTAGACTACTATCAGACTTCTGTGAACATGGCAATAAATCTTTGGTTCCCAAAAAAGGAGGGGACTATTTGGCCATCTCCTGGTCGAGAAGAAATTTGTTCCTATGGTGTTACACCCTTCACCCCAGTTCAATGCAAATTTTGGAGTTACATTCATATTCATTATTTCTGGAAGATTTATTTTGTGCCACAAACTTCACTTATGTAATAAAGAGACACGCAACGGAAAGTTTTGCAGTGAAGGATTAAAAACTGGCCGATCCCGGTGCCACACGCTGTCTAAGGCGTAGTAATGTGGCCGCTCGCGTGCTGGGATTGTGGGTTCGAATCCCGCCAGGGGTACGGATGTCTACCTCTTGTGAGTCTTGCGTTGTCAGGTAGAGATCTCTGTGACAGGCCGATCCCTCGTCCAGAGGAGTCCTACTGAGTGTGCGTGTCATTGAGTGTCATTACGTGAAACAATTACCCTCTGTTCCTATAATGAGTACATAAAAAGAGGTCAAAACAACAAAGAAAGGATGATTAAAATCTACAGGTTATCACAGAAATATTTGCAAATCACCTCGGACAACCCGCAGGAGTGTGTGCGGCAGGTAAGGCATGACACTCCGCTTTCATCTTCCTAGCTAGCAGTCTCGAGTCCGGCGGGACAAATGTAGTACACCTAGCCAGCGGCTTTAAAATGCAGCTACCCCATTGCCAATAATAATTGATTATTTCTTAAATTAACACGCATGACCAGTGTGTTCTTTCAAATTAATTCCGTATTATAACGTCTGAGTAGGTCATACTTTTAAGTAGTTTCAAGAGGCCATTACAACAATCTAAATTAAAGTTGATCAAAATGGGTTGACAGCTACACAATCACGACTGGAGAGTGACAGCATATGCTGGCAAGAGTCTGTTAGAGCCAACGTATAAGATAATTTAAGATTCAAACCGCTATTTCCTACATATATACAAAAGTAATTAGTTAAAATTAGTCATTTTAATTATACATTCCGTGCTGCCATCCATACGTTCATTTACCTAAGCTGCTACATACGAGATATACTACAACAAATGCGTCACTTGTTTTAAAATTTCTTCGAATTTTCAACACGTAAAACATTTTCACTTTCTACTTATGTTTCACTGACCCTGAATGCGAAGGGAATAAAACAACTGAAGAGATTAACTAACTAACTAACTAACTAACTAACTAACTAACTAACTAACTAACTAACTAACTAACTAACTCCATGAAGCTGAGTTCTTCCTGAGAAGCTAGTCAAGAAACTCCCGCATATTATGGAACCCAAAAGTTCATCGCCGCATTCATAGGCGCCCGCCAGCTGTCCCTATCCTAACCCAGAGCAATCAAATCCATGCTTTCCCACCCCACGTCTTGAAGATCCATTTTAATATTATGCTCCCGTCTACGCCTATGTTTCCCAAGTGGTCCCTTTCCTTGAGATCTCCTCACAAAAACCCGGTATGCATCTCACTACGAGCATTACAGAACTGTGTATAATTCCCCGTAAATGTGTACAGACACTCCATTCTTAATCGGCATGTAAAAGTTATTGTACTTCCGCACTACTCTCTTCAAAGTCCTCGTAATTACGGTTAACAAAAGTAAAGAAGCACATAAAGCGCCTTGGATTTCTTCTGTTTATTGTAACACACCAGCATTACTGCCTACGTGGAGGGCCAGAGAACACCAAAGTCTCAGTGTGTAACATTAGTGCGTGTAATGTAACGTCTGCCATGTCAAGTTCCTGCACTCTTTTGAAACTGCACAGAAGAGGGCGCTAGCCTACGGTTATCTATTTTTACACGAGGCAGAAATAAAAGCTCAAGAATTCAAAACTTCTACCATTTTCCAATGTGCTGACTGGCAAATAGTCAAAGACGTCTCGAAGTATAATACGACCTCCATCTTCAGTTCGAAGCAATCCACTCTTCTACGACTGCTTGGCACTGAACATGAAGGAAACACGGTCTATCGAAACAACGGTACTTATTTACCAGCCGACATGTCATAACGTCCTAGAAGATTCGAATCTTCAGAAACACCGGTGTAAGAACCCCGAATTTCACATAGACGGAAGAAATACTGCGCTGTTGGAACACACCTTTGTGTATTCCAGAATTAAGTATCTGTATAAGAAGTCGCATGTAGGCAAATATTTAGGAAGATATTCTTCTTATGTATACAATAAACAAAGGGAATTGTTTAAAATATGAACCTTCATATTTCAGTTGGTAAACTGACTAGGCTGCAGGGTAGACAGGTGAAGAATTGAGGTTCACTTCCCGGCATGGCCAAGAGCACTTTCTCTTCACCATTGCGCTTGAAGCAGTTCTGGGGCCCACCCAGCCTCTGATGGATAGTGAGTGTTCTTTCTCGGAAGGCGTAGGGGTAGGGTAAAGTGGTTGTAATGTGAAGATGACCCCCAAGTCCATCTACTGCTGTAGCAAGCATGTGTGGACTTTACCTCTTCACCCCCCACACCCATGCTTTTTTGTACCTGTGCTGCTTATTTAACCACGGGGAATCTTTTTTAATTTTAGGTTTGGAATGTTAATCAGAGACAAATATCTGCAATAATGCACGTACTAATTTAAATTTATTAACTGATTTGATAAATCTTAAGAAGGGAAGAATGTCTTTGGAATGAAGAATAACATGGGATACACTGTTCTTAAAACGGAGTTTGGAAATAGAAGAATTTCTGTATTAGATAATTGGAATTTTATGTACACGGATTTTGATTTGTTTTTGAAATATTAATGAAAAATGTATAAACTGTTACTAAATTACACAAGAAAAACATAAGATTCCATTATCGCAAAGCATCGTATTTTCTGTGTTTCCTACGCCAAAGATGTAGAGTGTTATTCATTCACCCCGGATGCATATATCCCCTTTATGTAATACTTAAAATCCAGTATGCTGTATTGACGCATTTTGTAGTCAACGTACTGTACTACACTACAAGCCTTTTCTTTGCAAGTTGGGGATGGAAACCTCTACTCACCCCTTCAGCTAAAGCTCGAGACTTAAGACTTCGGATTATGAGGCAGGGACCAGTCCAGGGCGGCGCCACGAGTAATTAATTGGGACGTGCCCACCCGCCAGTGGCGCCGTGCGTAATCCTCTGGTGTAATTATTACAGTTTAGCGTGACCTCCTTGCAGGAATAGACTAAACAGGATAAATGGCAAGGAGTGAAGGAAATGAAGGGTAAAGAGAAGAGAGAGTAAAGAGTAACTTAGAGAATTTAAAGGAGAAGTGCAGCCGAATCAAAGCAGGAGTGAAACAATAACAAAACAGATTAAGGAAAGGGCGGAGAATGACACAGAAACGAAAAAGAAAGAACAGACAGAGACAGGTAAATGTATTGGTAAATGTATTTGCAATTGCATATAAAGTGATCCCGTACGAAATTACACGTATGTGTAGTATATGTGTAGGATAAAATAAAAGGGATAACAAAGCATCAGCGCCTTGCAGCAGATCACTGAACTTAATGCGCGTAATGACACTACGCTTCGTGCCAGAAAGAACGAACAGAATAAAAATGTATGAATTCAGAATACAGAGGAAAGAGGGGAAATAAGCAAACTCTGTCAACAAGAGAGATACTCCTACGGACGAAGACTGAACATGTATGCAATTTCAACACAGAATGGCTAATAGAAAGACGTGGATGAAACAGAAATAAGAATTTGGGGACGGAACAGAGAAATACAGAAAAGGAGATCAAAAACAAGAAGAAGAGAATTGAGGCGAAGGTAAGGGCGAAGTTAAAATTCAACCTAGAACGGGTCACGACGGCCCAGGGGGGGTGCAGGAGTGTAGCTCTACCCTTAACTTAACCTCGGCATTAGATGGGGGTGGGTGGTCAACACCAGGCCCGGCCGCAAAACTGCCAGGAAAGAGACTGGGTGGACCCAAGGGCTGGTCTGAACGCGTGCGGAAAATCTCGCCTCCACAGGGATTCGACCCACGACCGTCCAGCCCGTTGCCAGTCGCTACACCGACTGAGGAATCCCGGGCCCCGAAATAAATATGGAATGCGGGAAGAGAAATGCAACAACAAAGAGACAGTTCTCAGAAGTAGAGTCTAGAAAATTGCAGAAATCGCGGTGATAATATTAATATTTGCTATGACCGATTTCGAGCTGATCCTATTACCAGATACAGACAGAACAACTCTGCCTTTTCACTCGCTAGTCGTGCACAGGATTTCCCTCTGGAACAATTAAATAAACGTGAAGACGACTTTATAGCGCCCCGCTCGTTGTTGTGACGTCACACTTGCTTACATGAAACTCACATGCTTTACTATTTGGTCTCCTTACCTACGCAACTTGCGCACATTTAATAAAGTTCTGTTGAACTGTACAAAAATATGTCCTGCAAAAGCGACTTAACCATCCCCACAG
The DNA here is from genome assembly GCA_013340265.1 of Coptotermes formosanus. Classification (NCBI taxonomy): domain Eukaryota; kingdom Metazoa; phylum Arthropoda; class Insecta; order Blattodea; family Rhinotermitidae; genus Coptotermes; species Coptotermes formosanus. Next base: position 3,913,957 of record BLKM01000389.1, on the reverse strand, counting down.
AGGGGAGATATATGTGTCTCTTACCCGTCCCTAAACGGAACTTTCTCTATAACGACCAGCAGACGATTTAAACTGTCATCTGGTGGCTTTATTACCAGTAATTATCATTTAAAGGCTGCACTAGTTGCGCTGCAGCAGTAAAGCCAGTTTTGTCATGAATAGTGTGTCAATAACAAACTCACGCACACTGCAGCTATATACTAGCAACAGTGCCTTTACGCCCTGCAGCACCATGAACCTTATCCAATTTCAGTGTTTATGGCTATTTTATTTTAATGTGAGCCGGACTTCGTTACAGAATTTCAAAAGTAGTGCACATCACATTTAACAAAGACCATTAACATCACATTACATGCGGTAGGTAACCGCACAGTGAGCTTATGGTTTGATGATACACAAGTTTTGCATCAGCACGTAACGTTAAACACAACGGGCAGTGCTACGAAGCAGCTTGTGTCAACAGAGCGTACGCGTGCAACAACACTCAGGTTCAGTTTATTGTTCCTTGAGACTTCGTTTTAAGAGGATGTCACCAAAAATAAACAATCACTTCAATACATTTCATGTATTTTAATCCCTACCTCTATTTTGCAGGTATTCTTTCCTTTCTTTAATGCTAAAACTTTATATATCATTTCGCATATTTCAATATCATTTTTAATTAAAATGGACCTGCATAATCCAAACACTGTTAAAATATCTTGTCTATGAATTAATAACGCCGAAAAAAATAAAGAACATTTATAAAAACTAAACAATAAACAAAATAAAATCTTTACAGAATCTTTAAAATAAAAAAATAAAATTTCTTGATACTCTAAATAACACAGTTACCAACACACTGAAGGCTACAGGAAAGTGCGGCTTAATAGACTTAATAAAATTTATAATATTCATGAAAGCACGACATATCAGGACAAGTGTAAGATACCTAACATCATCCACTTACTTCACTGATATGCTTTTGTATTATTTTTATACAGAGCCTGATGATGGACCACTGAAGCTGAAAAACGTAGTGCACCGAAAAAAAAACATGCTTTACAACAGATTCTACTTGTGCGTGAACAAATTCTTAACTCACATGTCGCGTTTAAAAACAATGATATCTTGTCTCTTTTTGAGGCTGATATCTTGTTGGGTAGGACACCTTTAATTTGAAAAATATTTACCGTTTCGGAAGTATCTGCTGCTCCCATCTTCACAACACACTTAATATAAGTTCTACTCTACAGGAAGTTCCTCCAAAGGGACGAAATAATCTACCAAATACACACTGGCACAACCATGAACACACAGATCTAAGCTTCCACCGCCGCCACAACCTTAAAATATTTTCATCCTTTTCCAGCCTGTTCTACTCTATCTCAACAGAACAATTTTCTCGCATCCTCAGATCTAATGTCCACAGGATAAGAAGAACAGGGAAATAGTCCGCTATTTCAAACAGGCGTTTCTAGAAGGCTAATACTAAAATCCACCTTCGGAAACGATTCCAAGCAGTTCCAACCTATGCAAGCCATTTCCCTAATAGGTCATTCGTCTTCGTGGTAATTTCGCATTCCATGTGAACTCTATCCAGGAAACTCCCCACCAAAATTCCACACAAAGATATTCTCTTCCCATGCTATCTGCATATTCAGTCCATCGTAACCATAATTACCCTAATTTCAAAAATTTGTCTTATAGTTTCATAATCAAAAAACATATGAAGATTGCTGTCTTCTGGAATATGACGCCGTGGATTCTGATGTATAAAGGCGTTTCAGAGGTAACTGCTGACTGACGCTAAATATGGAGACAGCGCATTCGTCTCAAATGTCGGTACACACACACACACATCCACACACACACACACACACACA
>BLKM01000389.1:3841403-3906010 GCA_013340265.1 Coptotermes formosanus | reverse complement strand
GTGGTGGTGGTGTGGTGGTGGTGGTGGTGTGGTGGTGGTGGTGGTGGTGTGGTGGTGGTGGTGGTGGTGGTGTGGTGGTGGTGGTGGTGGTGGTGGTGTGGTGGTGGTGGTGGTGGTGGTGGTACCCTCATTGGTACATAATTACGTTTTAATTCAGTGGCTAGATAGCAACTCTGCCCTCTGCCGTTGTTGTCCTTTTGAAGTAAAGAATTAAAGGACTGGCAGTGAACGTAGAATGTAACTTCGCAGCACATTCGCATAACATTTATACCTTCTCGGCCAGCCTAACAGCCTGATACCCAATTACTCGAACAAAGCGCATTTGTGTCTATTTAATGTCGCCAATAAAAATAAAACGTACGTAAATCATGTAAAATGCCGGACAATTTTGCCCGGTTCAACCAAATTGAGTGTTTTTGGACAGATTTTCATACAGATGTAAATGTAAAATTTCATGTAAGTCCGTCTAGTGGTTACCATGCTGGTACATGCGAACAGACGGACGGACGGACAGACAGTCTGTTACCGTTTCAGTCTAAGAAAGAGCTTTTACGGCGTTTTAGTGTCGCCGGAAGCAACTAGCGTACCTAAGTCTTCATGAAAAGTTACACATATTTTTAAAGAATTTTAATCGAATGTGGGTTTTCGTGACAGATTTTCATGAGGGTCCCCAATATCAAATTTCACGGAAATCCGTTTAGTGGAAGCCGTGCTCGTACATGCAGACAAGAAGACAGAGAGACAGACAGACAGACACACACACAGACAGACTTACTGACTGACTGACTGACTGACTGACTGACTGACTGCCTGACTGACTGAGAGGCGGACAGACGGACGGACATGACTAAGGTATTAGGCGCTTTCGGGTACTAACGTAACGCTCTTAAAATGGCACTGGAACACTACTAGCAGGAGACTTACGAGAAATGGGGCTCGGTTTTAGAAGGGAATTTGTCGTTAATTTGAGAAACCGGGACTCGGTTTGCAACGGATAGTACAGGGGTTTGCAGGAACTTACCGACTGACTTAGAAATAACAGTACTTGGTTAATCACCACTCCTTCCCTATTAGGCCTATGAAGAACCTGTACATGAATATAAGAGCCTAGCTGCACTTTTCATTTACTTTATCCCATAATTCATGAAAGACGGAGCTCGTGGGCGATATTATCGCACGGGCTTTAGCTACCTTTGACGGTACTTTAACATTCATGCGTAGACATCAATAAATGGCCCCCACTTAGATATTCCCAGAATGTCTCTAGAAACAAGATACAAACTTTCACTTCGAACAGTATCGAATAGGGTACAGTTCTAAGCCTCGGTGTTTGACTGTCAGGCTGGGCTTCATACTATGTCCTAAAACATAACGGCCTGTGTACGTGTATGAAGCCTCAGTAACGCTAATTGAAACAAGAGTGCGGGGGAAGCAACACTGTGGAAATGGAAACAGGTGGAAACGAAAAATATGACAAACAAACTTTTGAACAGATCTGAGAAACTAATTACCTGTTTCTAGTAGTCATGCCGAGCGTAAGCACAGCAATGCATGCAAACAGAATGCTCGTTCGCAACTTTAAATAACACTGCATAAGCTTCAGAATAATATTCACCATCAAATTTGCAGTATTTTCGTAAGTACTTCATACTTAACTTGGAGAACTTTGATACGTTTAGAAAAGGTTAGTGTTTTTTTCTTTCCATGGCGCAACAGCCTAGGTGGGCCAGGGCTTCACGATCACACGCAGACACACCACACTCGGTAGGACTCCTCTGGACGAGTGATCAGCTCCACGCAGAGACTTCTACCTGACAACATCCAACACTCCCAAGAGACAAACTTTCATGCCGCCAGAGGGATTCGAACCCACAATCCCAGCAAACGAGCGGCCGCAGAAGCACACCTTAGACCGCGCGGCCACTGGGATCTGCGTAACATTAGAATTAGAGCGTGAAATAGAAGCAAGAGCTAATAGAGTGTACTAATAGGGTGACGTCATAATGACGCTGACAGTTTCTGATAATAGACTGTAACCTGAATTGTGTAATTTGTGTGGTGGTGGTTATGTTATACACATGATGTTGCAAGTGGCCCTAATGTACTGCATCGTTGAACTCGTAGAATGTACCCCGCCAAAATGAAATGCATGTAAAATTAATTTTGTTTCTATTCGTGACTTGTGAAAATTACTTGTTAGCGACCTGTACCTTCCCGGTTTTCACCACGCATCATTTAAATTGTATCAGAATATTCCATTACAAACTTCCCGTTTTTGTCTTTAATTAATATTTATGCTCAGATCTGTGTGTATTACTGCTCTAAAAACGAAAGGAGCACAGTTGTAGCGCTCGGGGTACGGCTGGTTTTAACAGAGGCAACCTCAGATACGGAGGCCAACTGTTCTACGTATTTAGTGATTAGTTAGCTGTACTCTCTGCAGCTTAGACCGACAGGAAATTAAACTGCCGCCAGTAACACTTGTTGTCAGCTACTGGCTCTTGTAGTTCTACTCATAAGTACAGAAACACTTCAATACAAGCAGCGCACTGCGATATCACGTAACTCTGCCCAGTTTCTTCTTTACTGGCCTTCTCTAGACGTTTTTCGAAACACACTTTCCTGAACTAGTGGTTTAAGAGATTTTCTTGGTAAAGTTCCACATCTAGCACCAATAGCGTCCAATTTCTTTTATAAGACACTTCCTTTCCTCTCTGGGTTTTGTCTAGCAGCGATCATGTTTTTTTTTCAGCTTATTAACCAAGTTGCGTATGCTTTGTTTACTAAACCAGTTGACATGGACAGTGGCATCGAAATTTTCTACGATGTTTTCGGCAGCGCCGTGTTTGAAATAAAGTTGCACGAAACACAGTCTGTTCAGTAGTGCGTCTGCCTCGACGCATGTTGTTGTTGTTGTTGTTGTTGTTTTTTGTTGTTGTTGTTGTTGTTGTCGTCGTCGTCGTTGTCGTCGTTGTCGTCGTCGATGTTGTTGCTTCAGTGAATGGTTCGCTGAGAACTGCATTACGAGAAGTAAACGCGACCATTCATGGCACAAGCACCTTACCGCCGACAGCTACGATTACACTCGAATGTTTTGCAGCTCTGCGAAGGGTTTTCTATGGCTCCGTAAGTAGGTGAGATCTGTATCCCGTGCGTCCCCCTGATTTAACGCCTTGTGCCTTTTATTTTTGAGGAAGTTCAGAATTAAGGTATATGAAAGAACTCTCCACACTCTGGAGGAACTAAGAAAAACATCAGCCGCGAGATTCCAACAATTTGCCAGGATAAAAGTAAACATCAACGTGTTCCGCATGTGCCTTGCGTTCGGTTAGAAGAGAAAGAATTGCAGCATCTGATGTGGCATTGGTAAGATTTTGTTAGACTTTCTAAAGGTTACAATTACTGCGATACTTTGCGTAGCTACGTTAATCGACTCTTACGCCCCCCCCCCCCCCCCAAGGAGCGGTTTGCGACGCAAAGATGGCGGAGCTTCGGGCCAGCGCCCGTCGGTCAAGTAGGAAAGAAAAACCCCTTACTACTACCACCATTTCTACTTCGCCGTATTTTAAAGTATTGTATCCCTTAGGTAGGGTCAAAGCCTCCTGGGTCTGTTGACGTAATACCTGAAAATTCTTCTGAAATTAAATGAAACAGTACATCAGTACTGAATCAGTACTGCTGTTTCTCAAATGGTCGTCTTCAGCAGCTCTGCGCTACGTTGTCGTCGTCGTCATTTTCTTCGTCGCCGTCGCCGCCGCCGCCGCCGCTACTGCTACTACTGCTGTTGCTTTTGTCGTCGTTGTTTGACGTTTAGAAAGGTCCAATAAAAGAAAAGTGCAAAGTTCGCTGTCTTTTGAAATATGACACCGTTGACTTGAATAGGCATGGACCAGTCTTTCAGACGACGTCCGACCTGCGTCTTCAGAGTATAAGATAAGGCATAATAAGGTGAAAAGGGCTTCGATGAGCAGGAACAGGTAAAGCGGAAGGAAGAGAAATGAATACGAAATGGTTTTCGAGAAGCTTAAAGGAAGGAACTTGTTGGGAAGCCGAGAAAAACATAAGCGGCTAATACTGAAATTGATATTAACCAATAGAGTTTAGTCATGTGAACTTGTGAAGTGAATTCTTCTGACTAACGACTGTCAGCTGTGGCGTGAATACGTCAATAAACTTTCTGGTTCCGTGTAAAGCGGGCAATAATTTTTACATTCTCAGAATCTGTCAACTTCTAAAGCTTCATTGTGCTTCACTGAGATAAGTTGATTGTTTGAATTGTGCATGCTATAAACCTGAAATATATTTCGTGTTATTTTAATAGAAAGTATCACAAAGCGTCACGTCTTACTGCTTTCCAGATGGTGCCACAGTCGATGGTATGAGTCGATGGCTTCGAATTACTTCCTTGATCTTCTCGCGCCTCCACTACAAACATGTAGCACCAGGGTCGACAGTTCAATCCAGAAGAGAAGTTGCCATCGCTGTGATATCGACACAGAAACAGCTGCAATCCGTACAACTCGGGTACCCTGTTGACCACGTGAACATGACTGTACCCTAACAAGACAGTGGAGCTCTATGTCGCCCGGATATTGTTGCTTCACGTACAATAAATTGTGAAGGCTTTACATCTCCTGGAGTGATCTTAGTTGCTGAAGTATGCAGTTCAAGCTTTTTTAAGATTTTAAGCTTTCCTTAATAAGAACATTTAAAACAGAGGAAACGGTACAGGCATTGTGTGTTTAGTAACAAATGCTCATCGAAAGTTATTAATCACAAAATTTCAATCTGATTTATTAGTTAAGAAAATTTGAATAAACCGCTACAAAATCTTGCTACAGTGATTTATATATATATATATGTGTGTGGAAGTGAAGTGATTTAGGCTCAGGTACGTTACTGTGTTTACGTTAGTGTAATATATTATTTTCCGAAGGGCTGTAGCGTTGGCATCAAATGATTGAAGAAAGGAAGGATGAAAGGACTTTTTATCGACGTATGAACATTAAATTCCTCGTTCAACTCTTCAAATAATCGCGTGATATTTTCTACAAAACAGTACCTATATATTGGAATATTTATTACAAAATACGAAATAAGAAATTCTATCTGCACAACACACGATATTTAATATCGATTAATTAATAAAGTATTAGAGGTGTCGTTTACAAAAGTGTGATATTGGCTCAAGTGAATTCTATTATTAACAATGATGCATATCTGTAATATAACTATTCAACATGGCAGTGGACGCGTGTTTGGAGTCTACGTAAACAATCACGTTGTGGTTAATCTGAAGTCTTTAAGGGTTCCTGTCACAATGTTCGGAAGTATAGGATAATAATGCTTGCTCTTTGTCTTCGGCTCTTAGAACCTAGGAAAGCATATAGTTAACTACTGTGTCGTCAGGTTGGTAGACCTGACATGTTATTTCATCACGATCATATCGTATCCAGACGCAACTATGTAAGTGGTTGAAGTGATAGAAAGGAACACAGTCAAGATTCCGTGTTTAGGCGTGAGAACTACGAAAACAAAATTAGCACATCGCCAGTTGCTGTGGTAATGTTGGGTCATGAATCTTCCATATACAAATAGACGTTTTCGGTGGATTTATTTGTGGTGGCTTTCTCCAGAAGGAAACATCTCCAACCGATTAACTGCTATTAAAGTGGTGTACCAGCATTATGCCCCGGGGTTCAAGCCCCCCTGCACCCCCTGCTGCTGCTAGTAACCACCCCCACAACCCTCACCTGGACGTGGCTGTAACGTGTCTGTGGATATTAACCCCACTCACTGCCACCTTATCACTTGTCATCGTATGTATAGCCATGACAACCAACCATTGGCTTCACACGGAGGAGAAGATGAACAACCCCAGCTATAACGGGACTGGAGAAAGAGACTACTTGTCCAAGTACACTGTGTCGGGACTGTGGACCCTCTGCTATACGAATCGTGAGTACAGATAGCATTGATTTTACATCCTGTACATTTAGCCTATTCGCTTGCACCGGCATCGAATTGACAGCGATATTGAAATGCTGTTATATTTCATAAAACAAATTATCTGCTGAAGACCATAAAATGCAGGGACGTGGCTGGTGTGGAGCGGCAGAGTCCAAGGGGCGGGAAAATAGGCGGCAAAATGAATATTTTAAAATAAAATTTTGATTTCTTGTTCTCAACAAATTTTAAGTTAAAGGTATAGTTAGAACTCACCCTGGAACAGGCCATGAAAGTCCGGAAGGCGAGCAGCAGCATAGCTCTACTTTTTCATTAACCTCGGCGCTAGGTAAGGGTGGATGGTCAAGGCCACTCCCAGCCAATTTGCTTCCGGGGAAGAGGCCTAGCACCCATTTTGCAGGAGGCTGGGTGGGCCCCAGGGCCGGTTGGGAAGGGTGCGGAAACTTCCCCTCCATCGAGATTCGATCTCCTGACCGTCCAGCCCGTAGCGAGTAGAAATTCTATATCACATGCCATTCAATAAATGACTGTGATAATTTATAGTCTGTAGCTTCTGTTAGGGGTGGCTATTTTTATTGCTCGCATCGGGTGTAAAAACTGATCCACGCTGCTTATAAAGTGAGATTTTTCTGGTGAAATGGTAAAGAAAGCCGTCTTTATTTTATCTTTAAAAGTTAAGTGCACATTAACGTTACAGCTTTCAGAATTTCAGAGTGATGAAAATTAAAACTGTAAGCTTCTAGGTAGCTGCAACGTGTAAGTTTGTTTGTGGTTACGGAAGTGTTGGAAGATACTGCTGTCACCTCACACAGAATATGACATGTACGCAGCTGCTTCCTCCAAAATACGAGAAGCCACATAAAAAAGTCACGGTTTCATATTCCACATATTTGTATTCGTAATCTGCAATTTGCCACGCAACTTCGTTTAGTAGAAATGTTTAAATATTTTCAAAACTAAATACAAATTCCTCTTAATAAACGCTAAAATGCAAAGAGAGCAAGCCAGTAGGTTTCTGCTTTATTAGTGTGTTGTCAGTTTTGTTATCATTGTATCAGTTGTGGAAATATCTTAGTACTTTTTAGTGAGAGCTTGTCTGCTATATGTTTGCAGTGTTGAAGCTGTGTTGAGTCCACGCTCTGTTTTGTAGCTTTCCTTTTTTCATATTATTATGCCGCCTATTATCTTTATTCACACCTGATATTTTAGCTTGCGATTCTAAATAACGTCAAATGTCCAGCGTATAAGTATGTTGCGTTACATTACCATTCGCAAAACGAAATCCGAATATTTTACTTAGTATTCAGTATAAAAATTACAAAACGTATCATATAATAGCCCTTTGTTTGTAGACACAGTTGATTTTCTTGAACTAGGTAAGGGTAAGGCAAGGATCACATAGGTACTGTCAGACGTGTGTAATTACCTGTTGGAGCCACGTTTCTTCAAGTCACTTTACGTTCCTTGTCATAAGCTCTATAAACCCTTCGTTCAGAAAATTCGAATACCTGAACTGCTGGGAATACACAAGGCGACATGGACATTGGCCAAATACAGTAATTTTTTTCGTCTTCGTGAGAAATTAAATGATATAAGCTACGAGATGAGAGACTGTGACTGCAAATGACACGAAGTGAATTCTCACGGCGTCGTGTAGCAGCAACTGCACAGCCTGTGTAGCCTATATCTTGCACGTTATAACCTTTGAGAACGGAGCCCAGCAGTTCCAGTGACAGGGTCAATACCCCACTTTCATCGTTCTATTGAACTTCACGCGGCTGACCGAAGACGTGGAATATCGAAAGTTTTCCTTATTGCTGTGTTAAGCAGTAATCGATGATGGGCTGAAGGGACGCAGCTTGTTCTACACAAATATCCAGAAAAGTGAATTCTCAATTCCTCTGTGAATAATGAAGATCTGCCCAACTGGGCTGTACCAAAGCAATATCTAACATCGAGAGCCAGAGATTAAAATCGCTATTTACCTGAACCCGGTGGAATTTTCTTCTTCACCGCTACAGACAAGTTGGTATTTAATAGAGCAGACCAAGGCAGAAACTAATGGCTGAAATGAAATTCCAGGAAAAAAAGTGTCTGGTCAAATTTTACGAGACGAAATCCGTTATCGTAGTCTTCGGAACTTGTCAAAAATATGCGATTCAGGGAGAAAGATCACAGAGGGATATAGGCACAGTACGACACCTTGCACGAAAAGTACGACGTCCTGCAGCCTCATAAGCTGTGACTTAACCGATTGGTGGTAAGTAGAGACGTGGGGCAGCATGGAGGAATATTGCACGATAGTGGAAGAGGCTTTGCATTCCTCCTGTTATTTTCTCTGTAAAGGGTCTAAATATTCACATCGTATTGTGTGTACACTCTTAACATGTTTATGTGTGTGCAAAAGGATATAAAATTTATAACTCATAAAGAGTTTAAGCCTGTATTGCAAATTATTGTGTTCATTAATCGTTACATTAGCAATGCTCTCTGGCGAGAAACTCTTCTCTGTTAACACACCCTGCACAAATAATCTTAAACTTCGTAGCTGCTCCATTCAGTCCGTGAGTTGCATTATACTCATCTTACTAAAGTTTCGTCTACACGATGAAATACTTAGAAGTGGATGTATGGAATATGATATGAGCCGAAGTTCCTCTCGCGTAACTGACTGTTCAGTTTCACAGAGCCACCCTTAGTGGAAGTAATATTGTGTGTAGCTGGTAGGTTACTGCAGACGTGGTTAAGGGAGAATTTCTTACAGCTTTGGTCTATGCCAGCTAGGAAACCCTTCTTGTGAGGATTTACTAGTACACGCGTGCCCCAGTATGGTAAGGAAAGCGGGGACAGTTCCGTACATCAAAACTCTTGGCTGATGCCGAATTTGGTTGCAAACATGTCCAGGAAGTGGGTTAGGCTAATATTTGAGGATTTCACAAAACTTTTTATTTCAAATTTTGAATTTGTTAATTAAAAAGGAGGTCAAAACCATTTATGGGCTTACTGATTGTTTACAGCGGGTTTAGGTGTTTAGAAAGTGATGACAGGTAGAATATAAGAAGATATGATTTTTGAAGCAATCATGACTGTTTAGATTCCTTTGTTCCATGTGAAGTGTCAATACCTTGATAAATTTTTCATGAAATGTTTTTCTTATTAATATTTAAGTTTTGGTTAGGTGTAAAGTAATAATATTTCGTTTCGGGAAGGTTGTGATCTGGTGGGTTACAAATTTTCTCATAAAATAAGCTGTTGGATTGCATTTCGTAAATACTCCATATTAACAGCAGCAGTGCCACACTGCGGTTGATAACAGAACGCAAAATTCTTAATCACAATATTCCAGTAACTTAAAAATAGTCAGACTCATGCTTTTTCATGTATAATGAAAAGCAAAAGTACGTGAATATTTATTGAAAGTATTTACATAAACCTCACTAACTTGGAAATCGGTACATAGATAGATGGTGCTGCGTAGTAACGCGCTTTCCCTTATGCATACCTAAATAAAATGTACCACATTATGTCCTTCCTTGCCCTGTGTCTCGGTATGTGTAGAGTACATATATAAGATGGTCGATGAGAAAACAATTTCGAAATTAAAGAAATCGTGGTACATCCAACATACAGTTCTGATGCAAAAACGAGCTAGTGCCGTCTGTTTGCAACAGTGAAGCTATATCGTGGTGGTCACAGTTTCTAAAATAACTGCGAGGAGAGGAAGAGATTTCTGTCAGCAGGGAATATAAAAGTATGACTCAGATGTGACCTGAAATATATGATAAATTAGAGGGATGGGTGTGAAATTAACCTTGAACTGTTCGCAACTGAGTTAAAACTAAGGAAAACAAAATACAAGTAGTTTGCATTGTAAACTTATTTTCCAACACACTTTTCCATCGCGGATTTTCGTGGGAAAATGTGAGACTCTTAGCTTTTCACAGACGATACTATCCTTCTACACACACAACCATCCACCCTTGCTTCTAGTTATGTCAGGCGCGGCAGGCCAGTACGGTATAGAGCCTCCCTTTTCGGACTTCGAACCTATTTGTAGACACTTGGTGTGAACATTTTGGCATAGAATCGGCCGAAAATGAATATTCGGCTTACACGGCGTAACAGAACAAGAAAAAGGGGTCAGACGTCCATTCACGTCTCGAACTGGCGTCGAACTGAAGATAGACGTTTCCGATGTCTGGAAGATGAGACTGTGAGTCGCTGTGTTCGGCAAAGAGGGCTGGGTCCCCTGGCTGGGTCCCGTGGAGTCAGTGTAGCTGGTTTATTAGATACGGCAAATTGTTAATATCGTTGTTCGTATTCAGGAGAGGCAGTGCATGGTTACGCTGTGTGCGTACTTGTACTGGCACTGTTGGGTTGGTTTGAGTTTGCTTTACCTTGACAATACAAGTATAAAGTTTGCATGTTTATACTTGTCAGAAAACTCTGACTTTAAGAACGTTGTTATTATTTCCGAATACGACAGTCCCCGGTACGTTTTTAAGTTTTTTAGACTGCTAAAATCTTGCGGTCCACGAGAAGTAATTTTGAACTCAATCTCACACGACACACAAAAATGCAATAAATGGTGGCTGAAGTGTCCAGTCCGTGTGCCAGAGGGATTGCAGACACCCCTGCCTTTGGAGGGTGGAAGGGCCTCAAGTTTCTCCTTCCTTTCTTCGGTTTAGAGACACGGATTTGTACTCCGGATACCCCCAGAGATGTCACTAGTGATTTCTGGGGCCCAGGATTATAGTGCGAGACGCTAATACCATGCTGTTCGTATTCTAAAAGAAAGGGAAAGGGTCTTTGGGCTCTGGAGGAAGACTTGAAGTCGTAGTTTTAAATTGAAGTGTGGGTTATAGTCGGTTCAGGGTTGGTTTTTGGAGGTTTGTACGTGGCAAGAGACGATAAGGTTTACTCCTCGCAGTCCAACAGTCGTATCTGCTTTTATTGCCCCCCAGACACTCCCCCCCCCCCCTCCACATACACATAGTAGTCACGGATCTGATCTTTTATCATTATACTGAAGAAAGCCATTGTGCGGAAAACGTTTCAGCCGTTTCTTCACCTACTTATATAAGAGTACATTGAGACTGGGTAATAAGGGCCCATTTTTCCTAGCAAATTATTCGAACTACTTAGAAATGTCCTTACTCCCTCAATTTCCATATTATTGCGAGCTTGGATTTATAATAAATATTCGTAACGCGCGGTTTAAATTCTGAAGGTGCTGGCGCTGAAGATTCGCATCTTTCGTTACGTTACGCCCATTGCCTTGCCCACCAGGACTTCATGACCCACAGTATGAAGGCATTATGTACTTTCAAAGCTCGGCAACCCTTTACGGGTTACAACGCGTAACAAATCCAGAATAACTTGAATGCTCCTGAATGCTTAACTTTGAAATTCTGCTCTGGTGTAGCGTATTTTCTTACTCTGCCATGCTAGCCGCGAGAAGGCGGGCTTTGAAGTGAGAGACGAGAATTATATATATAGCAGTACAGCAGGAACAGAATATACTGCAGACTTACAGCTGGACGAGGAGTTAATGTTAAAATGCACGTTACACAAATAAGTCGTGGGGATGTGGAGTGGATTTATCTGCATTAATACTGGGTCCAGTGTCTAGCTCTAGTAAACACGGTAAGGGAAGTTTAGCAGAAACTGTCTTAACCAGGCCTGGGACTGGCGCCATTTTAAGGAGAAGTCTGTTCAATGTATGATAGTTACTTAGCCCATTTGTTAGATACTTTTCAATTCGTTCATTCATTCATTCAGTCAATCATTCCGCAATATCAGTCAATTCATGTACTCGGGGCACGCATAATTAGTAGGTCAGTCAGTCAACTGTCGTAGGCCCACGGAAAGTGCTTTGTATGTATTAATGTGAGATATATTTCGACATGTAAGGCCTGCCGTAAGCTTCTGGTTTTCACAAGCTAAACAAAAGTAGTTAACTTTTTTAAATCACGAAATTCCTCGTTGCTTATTAACTTAACCATTCGCGTATTTCATACGTTAATTACTGAAAATCGGCAAATTTAAATTAGCGTTAGTTGCTATAATGTCTTTTTCGTGGGACACGATATGAACCCTGTATTGCAGACGGTCAGTATTTGTAGTCGTATTTCTTCTAACTCCTGATATCTGTAACGAAGCTTTCCATTCATTGCGTCAACTGCGAGTTGGAATATTAACAATTACGTTAATAAATGTGAAAAGACTGTTAGGGCAAGCAGCGTGTCGTAATTATGCGGTCTATATCCAGTTTTGATAAAGTGCGGAAAGGAAAAAACTCTTCCTCATTCCATAAAATCTTTTTGACCTATAAATCTTTATCTAAACAGGCCCATATATTGCCTATAAATTAGTGTTTATCTTATTTATTATAAAGTGTTTAGTGGTTAGCACACAAGGATCTACCCTAGAGATCCCAGGTGTTCAAAATGAATGTGTATTTTTGCAATTTAACTGTAATGAATGGGTTTTTTAGAATATATCTAATGTGTGTAGAGTAATGTATTATTTTGCATGTATTTCATTACGTACACAGCACATCATAAAATGATTCAAATAAAAATTTAGGCTATAGACCTAAATAAAAAAGAGGGAAGGTTAGCTATTTGTCATATCTCGCGTAAGAAGTGCCTTCTAAAACACGTTACTGAAGGAAAGATTGCAAGGATGAGAAGGCGAGAAAGGAGAGTTGAGCATATACTGGATGACTTTAAGGAAAAGAGAAGGTAGTGGAATTTGAAAGAGGAAGCACTAGATCGCCCTGTGTGGAGAACTCTCTTTCGAGCAGGCTGTGGACCTGTCGCAAGACAGAACACTCAATGACTGGGATCGGAATGATATTTTCATTGGGAGGAAAGTATGTGGTTAAAAGTAGTGGGATACTTCAAATTTCTGCATTATAAATTTTGTATAAATAATGTTTAATAAAAGCAAGTTCCTATTTTGCAGCAAACACTGCCTCTTCACTAGAGAGAAAAACTGTCAAACGTATCTAAGGAAATAATCTGTTGTTTATTGTGAGAATTACACGAGTCATAGAAATACGCTCTGTAGAAAAGAAAGCAGAGATTCTGATGTTAAATTTTAATCACTGTGCTTCAAAAAAGTAAAGTGACTGACGACTCATAGAAATACGACTCAGTTGTCTACGACCAAATGCAGCTGCAGGTATTCTTCAGTGGACGATGAAGTTTCTTTTTTTTTTTATTACGCAGTGAAGTCTGCATAAGGGTTTACTGCCAATCGCTTTCGTCAAAAGGCCGATGTCCTCCAAAGCGATGGGGATTTTTACTGGGCTCGCTTTTTTTGTTTCCACCCATATCTCGTAGGAAGGAAAATGTTTTAAATAATCATTTTTTACTGTTACGAAAAAAATATAAAATGAAAATACGGTAGCAGACGCGTTTGTTTTTGTTCTGGTCTACAGTTCTGAATTCTATAGTAAGTGAGTTACTGATTATACGGCACCTCGAGACCTGTTGTTTATCGTAAGGACGTCAGATGGTGATGCTTTTTCAAATTTTCCCTAAGTATAAAAACGAAACACTACCTAGCCGTGACGGACTTTGTAACCGAAAGATATAAGATCTTCACAAATACTACAATCAAGAAATACCCTCAGATTTTGCTACTCCAAGGTCTATAATCGTGTGTACATAATTCTGTCGTCGGATTCTATCCTGAGCCAGTTCAATCTCGTTAATATTTATGCAGACCATTTATTCAGTATTTTTTTAATGTTATCCTCCCCTCTGTTCCTTGATTTCTTCCCAGTGGATTTTTGGATCCGAAATAGTGTGTATGTGTGTGTGTTGGTGTGTGAGTGTAAATGTTTCATTTGCACCATGCGTGTGACGGTTCCTCCCGTCTGCTACAAAATGAAAATCTCGAGAAAATATAGCCCGGCAAGTTGCATCCCTCTGCCTCCTGTACAGCTATCAAGGACTGCAGTTTACGCAGCGGTGCATGTGCCCGTCACACTGCTTTCTTTTTCAAAACAAATGCAACTTTTAATTAGAGTCCTTTTCTTGACATTCAGCCTTAAAATAAAGTATTTGATTCACATAAAGAATAGATATTCACATATATATTTATTAATAAATTTTCAATTGTTGAGTTTACCGGAAATATTATATATATATAATATCGCAGAAAGGGTTGTGTCTTTTTTTTTTGTTTGTTTCTTAGCCTTTGACATTAGAGGGGAATGGGAAATGAAATGCACAGATCGTAAAAAGGGACCATGTAGCAGGAGTAATACCTTATCGTTATTTACGCTCTGATGTTCATATTTCTGTCATGGAAGTTTTTAAAACTAAACTAACTGTATATACTGATACGACATCACGGAAAGGAACGTCCTACATGTACCCGAACGTTCTCATCCTGCGGCATCACATTCGATTATTATATTTGTGTTCATTTTGCATGAGAAAAAACAGCCAGCATGAGAAAAAACAGCCAGTCTTTACCAAGTAATTTGTACATATTTCGTATTTGTACAGTGGTTGCTTATTTCTTCACCACACAAATACAAAATCGTTTGTTTACTACGGTGGTCGGTTTAGCAACTAGTTAGAGGCTGGACGGTCTGGGGGCTCGAATCCCGATGGGGGATAGAAATTTTCATTTCTCCGAAAGCGTCCAGACAAGCTGTGGTCCCCCCAGACTCCTGTTCACTGGGTACTGGTGTGCTTTGCTCGTGATAGCGGGGCCTTAATTTTGCCACTCATATCGATCTAGTTTCGAGGGCAAGAATGAGTGCGGCTTTGTTTCTGCTGTCCCTGTATGCATTCGTGGCGTGGAGGGCGACAACTTTACATTTCTGACATATACTTTACGTAATAACGACTTTCCGCATCCATAAGTAATGAACGAGATCAAATAATAAAAAATAGCACAATTTTAATCTCACTGTTATTCTTTCTTATTGTTATGTTAGGGGTTTGGGAAGGAACAATGCAGTGTTACACATTTATACAATTATTTATGGCCATGATGTCGCTTTTTAATACACGTCTAAGTGCCAGATCGCTTTATGCAGTATATCTTATATTTACAGTCCCCTGGCGACCACCAGAAAGAGACGTCGAATTGTGACACACGAGAAGGAATAATTTTCCGATAAAGATCCTGAAACACATTTGGGCGGTTCAACGCCAAATATGACAGAGAAGGTCCATCTCTTACTTTTTTAAATTGTTCGCTTCCGCTGGAAATTTCGAGAAAATAAAGGTGAATTGCGAACCCTCTACGTTAAGATATCAGTTCTTTATTTGAATAACTTGACCAAATTCGTCCTAAGTGCGTCTGTGTTTTCAAACTTCGCATCTTTTAAATTGTTTTTCTCTTTTCAGCATTTCTGGTACTTCACTGTTTCATCTTCAAGCATCACATGAAGATTTAATTAGGCAACTGATACTGTCAGCTGTTTTCCAGGCAAAGTGACTAATGTGCCGTGGAAGAGCCACCCATTCGCACTGCGGCGCGCAGGACGCGAAAATTAAGTACTCTCTGACATATTTCTAGCGTCATCCGACCAAATTGTAAAAGGCATTTTGTGGGACGCAAAACAGGGGACTCGTGTAACCTTTTACCTTGGGTGCGATGGAGGAACGAGGGTGACAATCAAATACCACCAAAAAATTGCGAATGTTTATTCTTATATAGGAAGCAATTAAAATTCCTTGTATACTGATTCAAAGATCTTTATTATGGCCTTAAAATGAGCTCAGTTATTAGTTTCTCTAGCTGCACTAAGACTGCACAAAAGTAAAAGCGAATTAATATAAACAGTACTTTTCCTCGTTTTGTGGGGTTTGGCATGTAATCTGCCATATGCGTGGGTATATAAGTCCTTTTACGTCCTTTTATGTTCTGTTTGAATAAATTAACACTGTAACACACAGTGGTTATTATACACTACAGTGTGAATTAATGTTAAAAACATCCTGCACTCTCGCACAAAATACTGTTGTGTTCCATGTGGTGCTCACAATAAATAAAGACTACATCTCTAAAACATCATTACTGGCTATTCTGAAGGAGGCGTTGCGCGTTTGTTGAGCACTAGAAACTGTGTTTTGAAAACACAATTCAAATAAATTTCAAGCTTCAGTGTATTAACAATGAAAAAACCTTTGAGTACATGATATATATAGTTTCTAAGAAAAATAAAAAACAGGCGGTTAAAAGTGCTTAAGTTAATGTAAGTCAATATCTTGTTAGGAAAGTGTTTACGTTTTTGTAACCACTTGTTCCTTATACCTTATTTTTGAATTAAGGTTTGAATTTTATTGAAGTATTCGTTTCCAGTCTTCTTTGCCGCCGGTTAAATTATAAACCATTCACAAAAGAATTTCACATGCAAAACCCTTTTCCATTATTCATTTGGCATAATATAAGGTAGACAAAAACTGATATCTTGTGGCTTCAGATTACGGTTTTATGACAGATCTGAATCTTTCAGCCTGTTTCCTGACAGAATAAATATTTTAGCGTGAGTCGATCACTTCATTGTTACGCAAAACTTTTCTCCTTCCGTCGTTTTAGCGGTGTAATCAAATGTTACTTTACGTATTGTTATTATCCTTCAATATATGGCACGTGTTTTTGATGAGCTGCCAAAATCATGGCACTGCCGCGGCTCTCGTGTCAGCAGTGACTGCGCCAAAACACGGCGCGCTACATCTCTGTGTGTGCTCGGATTACAATGTTCTGCTGTCTCTCGCATCATCTCTGACGTGAAATGCCAAGATATTTTATCCATATTTTAGAAACTGAAAATTAGAAATTATCCTCAAGTTGCATTGATGGCGATACAAAATAAAGGAATAAGGAAACCGTTTGAATATTTAAAAATTAGTAATGTGTAGTTTTTGCGCCATATATTTTCATAAATATCGGATCAAAGAGGTCAAAATTGGAGGAACTGGTAGTACTCATGAGATCTGCGGTCTTCTGGGACAAGACGCATGCGTATAGGCTGTCGTTATGGAAGTATTGTGAAGACCGTCATGACGTTTCGAGTTTCATAGGAACCTGATAATTTCTTATCCAGTGCCACTTTCCCAAAGAAAGCTGTTTTGTGTAGTGTATTAGCACCTAATTATGAATAACCTGCCTCTTCACAACAAGGCTGCTGAATCACTTGTTCTGGCCAAAAAAGGAAATCATAATGTTTCGAAACTCCTGCCGAATCAACCCACTCTAAAAGGATGGTTTATGAGACGCTGATATTTGCTGAGCAAGTCATTAAATCACGCGGCCAAATGTTCATTTTGGTGTTCACAAAATCATTCTATTCCACCGCGACTTGTCCCAGGTGAAATTAATCCAATCACATCCGGTTTTTAAGACCTATTTAATATTATCCTCGAATTTATATTTATATTTCTATCCCTTAAGTTTTTCTTAAGAAAATTACACACCAACATGAAGGAAAAGTGACACCTTGGCCTTTCAGCCCGTGGCCGTTTTTCTGAATGACTGAATTGCACTGTAACATTAGGAGTGTTAAATATTCCCTCAAATAATTTCCTCTCAGTTTTGTGCTCCATAAACAAACGGACATTAAGGCTACAAGCAGTGTAACATACTTTACCGATAAAACCGTATTTGTACTCATTATTCTAGATACATCGGACAAAGTCTCATTAGCATTCGATTAATTATCCTGCATCCACTTCACACATTTCAGCAGATAAACATGCGTGTAAAGCACACAACAAATGCCGCCCCTTTTAGGGTCATTGAAACACTCGACTGGCTAGAGTGTTTGCATGGTGACACTTGTGTGAGCAGGCACTATTGAAATCATCGCTAACATGCTCTGCAGCAAAAGAATTTTTAACTCGCCAAGTTAAGCACTTTACCTCTATGAAAATACAAGCGCTTAATTACAAAGTAATGAACTTCTCTTTAAACGACAGTACATTTTTCTTGTTTTCCGATAATGTACAAATGGGTCTCACAGCTAGTCATGAAACTGTTTCTTTCTATCGCCCGCCTCGGTGAGTCCATCGGCGAGGATTAGTAAATACATTACTTGGCGTTTATATAACAACCGAGAAAGAGGTTTAAAGCTGAAATGAGTAAGAAATACTGGGTGGTAAAATAAAAGTAATCTCCACGCGTGCCATTTGGGGGAATGGAGGTACGACTCCACTCATTTTTAACCTAGGCTCTACATTTGAGGTGAGAAGGCAGCTTCATTCCCAGGCAGACGCCGGGTGGGTTCTGGAGCTTGATTGGATATTTCCTTGAAGAGAAAGGACATGCCGCTACCAGGAACCGAACCGCAGTACCTCACGTTGTCTTCCGTGCATAATGTACCCAGTCAGTATATCTACTGCGATACCCGCGATCACAATATTAAGTACTAATCCGCTTTAAAAATCAATACTTTTATTGAATTAGTATCGTGTTTACGAATTAATTCTTCGTAATCCTACCACGTAGGCCTATATATTAAAAACTCTCTGATAAATTTCTGCTTGCCATTTTCCTGTTTCATACATTTTTGTGATTATGGTCGCTCTAGTGTGCGTGTCTCCATTTTAACCCTCTGCTCTTCCAATTATTTTTGTAAATTTCAGTAGTCTTATCCACATTTATTTTCCAGAAAACTTCTAATCTTCAGAGTTAAAAGAGGGGCCACTAGATGACAGGAGCTTAGGAAGAGTGACGTATGTTCGTTACTGTGTGTCCTACCGTTGCATCTAAAAGTTCGTTAAAATTCTTATTTCATTTCTGGCAATTTTTTGTCTGACACACTTGTGGGTAATCGTAATTTCTCCTGAAGTCAGTAGATGGTTATTAGACCTGTAATATGCAGTATGTGTTAGTATTTAGAAAATTATTATATACGTTACATTACTTCCATACACTTTTGTTTAGAATTGTTAATCGTATTTCGGTCGGTAACGTCTGATTATTTTCAGAATCATAACACGCACAAGAATAAGTTACGTAGGAAAATTCCGGGTTTTTAATGTTAAAGCTGCTGGTACATGCAGAGACCATTTAGCTTTGGAGAGTTAAATTATATTTTAATTTGTCCCCAACTCATGCCCTTGAAGAAGATTTTAACACTTTAAAGACGAAGCGTATCTGTTTTATATAAGGACTTAGTGCGTACCGCGCTGTAAACACTCTCCGCTTCGCTTATAAAGCCAGTCTCTTAATGTTTTATAAGGCAAAAGTTGCTGTTCGTTCTGAGATCCGTACAAAACACATAAACGCAATGTGGGCACCACGTAGAATTTTTTAATGTTAAACCTGGTGGTACCTAAAGTTACCGCTAGGCTTTAAAAGGTTAACACAGTTTTTACTGAAACAGGTGGTGATAATGTCCTGGTGTTATACTAAGAACAGAGGGTTTAACATATAAATTAGAGTGTCGATAATGATAACAGAGGCAGTACATGAGGAAGTTAATAATTCAACACAGAAACGTATTAATGGATTCGTGTTTGAATGGAACGAAATTCGAGTACGTAACTGATAGTGGTTTGTACGTACTTGTCCCTTTGTGTTCCGTTAATGCGTACTGGGAAGGGAAACACAAGTATCCCTATTGTGTTTCGCCAACGCGGCGCTTTGCTTTCCTGCGTTACTGGCCGTTGGTTGTAACCATTATTAATACCGGGCTGCGTGAGCATATTCATATAATTCGACAGAAGTCAGCATCTTTGACGCGAGAGTCGGGAACATGGCACCATGAGACAAAATAGCTTCATTAAAATTTACAAAAGAGACTTTCACATATGTGAAGCATTTCCTTTGTCGAGTTTCAGAATGGTCTCTGTTGGCTTTGTAAAGATCCATTACAGTGCGGTACGTACACACACACACACTTCTGATCGGAGTAACTTTTTTTTTTAAATTACGTATCCTACATACTGACGCAATTTTTATTTTTCGGTTTACATTTTTCAAAGGTTTATATTAAACTAAAGAGTTTACATTAACTTTTGTCACATACTCGTAGCATGATAAAATAACCTACGTTTTTATACAATGAGAAAGAAACAATGGAATTTACAGTGTATATATGCGAACCCCTAGTGTATAACCATGGTGCGTGAGAAGGGTGTCCATTAATATTACTATGTATGTCTACGGCTCACTGATGTTATAAAAACGTATGAAGGATACTCTGCATATCTCACGACAAACTCATAGCGTGTAGCTTATGCTCGTGGATTAATAGAGCTAAAATAGTCAGTTGCGATGGCTTTAAATTTATGTGGTTTTGAGATGCTTATCATTTGACTGTACATTTTTTTATTCCTGACGCTGAACTAAGTAATTACTAAAGTTTTATGGACTTTCTCGTTCTTTTCTATTGACATTTTCCTAGCTGCAGACCGAGATAGCGGTTTTGTTTAGCTTTCTGAGAAATGGCTCAGTCCTCCAGTAGGCTTAATTTTATTGCATACAGACTTATTATTGATTTATTGTTTGAATTAGAGACTCGCAGACTTTGTGACTTACTGACCGAATGACTGAGAAACTGACCAACCATAGAACCACTTGGCTGTTGGGATCATTCCCTGACTGCATGACCGATCACGAATGAGTTGCGAGTTTATTGTGTTGGAGAGCATTACGTCGTGCGATACACTAACTGAAGAAGAAAGTTTCGTTTCACAGCAGTTTTCTTTGTGTATAGCCTAAAAATATAACAGAGAAACAGGCGGTGTGTTTGGGTTTGTTTTTGTTATACCGCATTCTTCTCTGGCCCACACATTTCATTTGTATTTTGCACACTTATATATTTTAAATACTTTCCACGTTTATATTTTAAATAATTTAACATTTAAACATTAATTTACTATTTCGCAGGATCCATGATACAGCTATACTACAAATAATCGCTTACATTTAAATGTTTTGAATTTTTACACCTTTCTATTGCATGTAAAGTTTTTTGCTTTCGTGCGGTGTTGTTTTGATTTGCTCCCTGATGGTGATGATCCCTTGGGGATCGAGACATGCAGGAGTGTTCAAAGTGATACTGTAATATAAAATGTCTGGAAGCACTAGTTGTAAATTAATATATATTTTTGATAAATTTTCAAAATGTTCGCTATCTCATTTAGAACTCTTTTTAGGCGCGCAAGAAAAATGTTGAAATGTGACTGTTAGTCCGTTTGTTCGTCCATCCTTCCGTCTGCCAATCCTCAAGGAACAAATTAGCCCCACTGGACCGATTTTCATGAAATTTGATATTTGAAGACTTCTTGGAATCTTGTCCAGAAAAGTCAACCTTATTAAAATCCGACATGAATAAGGGGTACTTTAAGTGATGAGCTATGAACATTTAATGATAGTCTCTCTTAATTTTTCTTAGAACGAGAAATATTCCCACCAAAGTTGCAGAGAGTACAAAAACACGTATTTTATGTTTAATGATTTTTTTCGAAAATTGCCTTTTATGAGTCATTGTGAAAATATATGGCAGGCAGGTTACATATGACAGTAAAATGCTGCGAAGAAAGGATACGATTTTCATGCCGGATAGCTAAGGCAAGAATACAGACACACTCCTAATATTTAATACTTATTACTGTTAACAGCACTACGAAATATTCTGTAGCAATACATCAGTGCAAAGGAAAACCACTGTTGCACTTCCATGGCAACACTGAACACTTTTATACGGTTGGCAACTACATCTGCGCCAGCAACAATAAAAAGGGAAGATACTGTTGCGTTTTCATAGCAAAAATGATTAGGCGAACTCGCCACAATAATAAGGTTGTACGCATATTGTCCATTTTTTTCTTCAGGAAGCCAGAACGTAGCATAACTACAACCGCAGCATCGCGGTGAAACAGTTGCTGTTCCGAAGCAGTGTAGGTTAGCACATTATGCGCACTATTAATATTCATTAGTTGGTAATTTACCTTCCACACAAAACATTACTCATACGGTTGAGAAAACCAAACAATCGTGTCTGTTGTTGCATATACGACACGCCGCTTTCTTCTGGATGAGCAGTTCCACATTACGAGAACCCCCCCCCTTTTTTTTTTAATAAATGATCAATACAATATTTTAGTTTCTTGATACTAATTTACCTATTCTGCAAACAACGATTTCTTTCTTTCTTTCTTTCTTTCTTTTTCTTTCTTTCTTTCTTTCTTTCTTTCTTTCTTTCTTTCTTTCTTTCTTTCTTTCTTTCTTTCTTCTACCTACTTGTTCACAGTAGGTGTCGAGGGTTTTTGTAATTTCATTTGATCACATTCAAGCACACACCGCAGTCGGTAGGACTCCTCTGGACGAGGGATCGGCCCGTCTCAGAGACCTCTACCTGACAACACAAACACTGTACAAAACAAATATCTATGNTTTCTTTCTTTCTTTTTCTTTCTTTCTTTCTTTCTTTCTTTCTTTCTTTCTTTCTTTCTTTCTTTCTTTCTTCTACCTACTTGTTCACAGTAGGTGTCGAGGGTTTTTGTAATTTCATTTGATCACATTCAAGCACACACCGCAGTCGGTAGGACTCCTCTGGACGAGGGATCGGCCCGTCTCAGAGACCTCTACCTGACAACACAAACACTGTACAAAACAAATATCTATGCCCCTGGTGGGATTCGAACCCACGATCCCATCAGGCGCTGGGCCGCCGGCCTACGCCTTAGACCCCTCGGCCAATGGGAAGAATGGTTACTTGGGGAACTATAATTTGTGTACCTCTCTATATACATAAACGACACACGAACGATCTGTTGAATATAAGGTTATTTAAATGGGGCGCTTTATGATGTGATTTAAGGCTTCCACTGCTGTGCAAATGAGGTCTTAGCTCTTCTGGGATGTTACGCAACGGTGATGGGTAGTTGAGTACCGATGTTTCGGGAGTCGGCATTGAATGCTTGACCCTTGACGCTGTGCCAAAACATCGGTAACCAGCTACCGATCAACAGTGCGTAAGTTCCCAGAACAGCGAAGACCATTGGTGCGTAGTCATCTGTATATAACGGTGTACCCATTTATAAACCCATTGTTTATGTCAGCCACAAATATTTGAGAAATTTTATAATTAAGTTGAATAAGTGTGTGATGCATTTCAGAGGTTCATAATTTCTACTAATTCATTTAGTCAATTTACTTTTCCTTTTCCTTCGTGAAAATTTATATGACATCCGTGAACTCTGACACCATGAGAGTGTTTTTTTTATTTACTCTATTTGCTTATTTTTTCGTTTCTCTTACAGTAATTGTATAATTTTCTCACTTTTGTCAAACAGAAAGTGAATTTTAAGCTCATGTGCTTTACAAAAGAACACAGCAAGCCCACATACTGTAGAGTGACCGCTAATCTCAGCACACGATATCACAGGGAGCTTCTTCTTCCCTTAAAAGGGAGTTAGGGCTAGAATGATCTCAACCCCTTCTCCCAATGACGTCACAGTACTCTATAAATTGCAACAAGAAACTGGCTACATAGCTAGGGGCTATCTAAATCCCAATAAATTTCCCGTTTTTCCATCCCTTCCTCACAAACTCTCCCTCTCTCGCTGTCTCACACACACACACACACACACACACACACACACACATATCTGTTNTCACACACACACACACACACACACACACACACACAAATATCTGTTACAAAACTGGAACTCTCGCAGAAAGTTTAAGCGGGTTGGCATTCAGCTTGCTCTAAAATGCAGTACAAGCAAGCAACGCTACCTTTCGCCTCTTCTCATTAACGTAAACGTAAACTGAACCTTAATATTGGAGCCAAACGCACCCGTACGCTGCGCATGCGTAGGGAGGCGTGCTTTTAAGAAGTGAAGTAAATTACTTTTAAATAACTCTGTGTAGCAAACTCAGTCTGCCAGTCCGTCAAGGAGGACACGTCTTGACGAAATAAAAAAGCAGTCCCATTACAGGCCTGGACAGGCCCTTAGGGTTCCAGGAGGTTGAGGCTCCCAGATTTCTAGACAATCGGCACATGAAGGTGGTAAGGTTGTCAGCCCTAAGCACCGGCCGCGTTTACCCCCCAGGAAATATTCCTGGTACTCATTTCTGTTAGAGGCTGAGTCGACCCCAGGACCATAGTGCGACCGACAGGATTATGCCAATGAAAAATCGACTGACACCATCGGGAATCGAACCCGCGACCTGCCGGTTTGTAGCGCAGTGCCTCAACCCACTGCGCAGCCCCCTTGACGAAATAAGGAAATTTATTTCACTGCAGTCCCCATCTACACACACTGTTTCTGAAAGATCCTTTTTATTATTATGATTTACTGTACTACTTATTCTTGTTCAAGTTCTGAACAGAAATGTTGCACGCATTGCTAATTTCTTCCACGCGTGCTGTATGTTCTACCGTAGCCTTTTTCTTTATTTGATAACCGTAACACCATTTTATACGTAGCAAAATTAATAGTGACTAGATAACAGCACTTCAGCGTATCAGTTTACTAACGATGCTAGATTGAATGGACTTGTTAAGTACCAATTTAACGTGTCGTGTTATATGACGACGTTTGATAAGAGGTTAAGATTGTCGTCTGTTTCATTATGCAGGCCCATTGTATGCTTTGACGGATTTTCAGAATGTACGAATAACTTACAAAGTACACACAGTGTTACTGCACTTTCGAGTTCCCTACCTGTTATTCAGTTAGTTCTGGTACGTAAGACATACATGCAAAGCTTATTGGAAACAAATATTTTTCATTTCATTCCTACTGTTGAGAAGAACCTTCTGCTACGACAGATAGAGGGTCGTGCGTAGCCTGTTGTGATTCCTCGGTGCAGTGTCCCAGAGTGTTGCCTGATTTCAACAAAAGTTGGAAACCTTCGATGCGTTTTTGTAAATCTCAACATAAAGTTTCCTAAAAGTGCTATAAGTTGTACCCCGAGATTTTACTGGCGGCTGAACAGACAGGTGGGCTGTAACGGGAGTTCGCGTCTACATTCTTAGCAACTTCGTTCCGAAAGCACAAGAAGTGATTCTGCGTTGCGAGTTTCCTTGTCTGTCATGAGCACAAACGCGTCTCTCAATAATGAATGCTAGTGTTGATAATAGCCACCACTTCGAAATGACAGATTCTGGTTACGAAATATTAATTTTTACGGGAATGTCTAAGTTTAATAACGAGGAATTACCGCGTTAAAGGGTAATGAAACCGAGGGCCGTGTAATGGTCCAGGTAACTGTCTGGCTCTTAGTTCGGGTAATTCATTCATCCTGTAGTGTGTCTAACGACAGGCCCATAGTCTCTTCCAAAGCGAGTTCTCTAGGGAGGCGATCTAGTGCTTCCTCTTTCAATTTACAGTAATCTCATATTTTCTTAAGCTCATCCAGTAGCTGCTAACGTTTTTGCCTCGCCGTCCAGTCAGTTCTATCCTCCCTTCGATCTTTTCTTCAGTAACATGTTTTAGTAGTCAGTTCCTACCCAAGGTGTGACCAATCCAGTTAACCTTCCTTATTTTTATTGTATGTAGGGTATTCTTGTCTCCTTGACTGTGTGTAATACCTCTTTATTTCTCACACGATCCGCCCAACTGGTCTCCATCCTTCTAGTTTGGTGCAAATTATAAACTTATGTACCTGTACGTATGCGCACCAATTCGTGCTTATTAATACAAAGCCTCGTGAAATTTCACATGAAATATACCCAACTATCTAACATTAACCTTTTAAAGCCTAGCGGTAACTTTACATACCACCAGGTTTAACATTAAAAAATTCTACGTGGTGCCCATATTGCGTTTATGTGTTTTGTACGGATCTCAGAACAAACAACAACTTTTGTCTTATAAAACATTCAGAGACTGGTTTTTATAACCGAAGTGGAGAGTGTTTACAGCGCGGTACGCACTGAGTCCTTATATAAAACAGATAAGCTTCGTCTTTAAAGGGTTAATATCAGTATAATATCAGGTGTTTTCTGTCATCTGGGCATATTCGTGACAACTACCACCTCTGACGGCTAAGTGAAAAACCTAACGACAGCGTAGGTGGCTTTAAGATTTTTACAAGAGCCCGCCACCTGTCCCCATCCTCAGCCAGATCAATCCAGTCCATACCCCCATCCCACTCCTTGAAGATCCATTTTAATATGAACCACCCACGTACGCCTGGGTCTTCCAAATGGTCTCCTTCCCTCAGGTTTCCCCACCAAAATCATGTGTGCATCTTTCCCCTCACCAATACGTGCTGCATGCCCCGCCCATCTAATTCTTCTCAGTTTTATCACATATAGGCCTACGTTTAAAAAGAGTAAAGTATGGGTTAAGTTACAACTCACATTCGTTTTTCAAGTACACTGTCCTCCGTCTATTACATACCTATGAGATTTGTGGTTCTCACAGCTACGTTTCTGAGGATTCAAGTCTTTTTTTGACGCTGTGCCGTGTGAGTGGTTCCCGACGTTTCGAACGTCGGTACTACAGTCCTTCGAAACGTCGGGAACCACTAATCAAACGACACAGCTTATTATCCCAGAAAATCTGAATCCTCATTTTACAGCTGGCTTACACGTAAGTGTGCCTTAAACTGAATATTCAAGCCTTCGACCATCGGTTAACATATTTCCCAGTGACACGTGGTCACACCCCAGAAGACTTGAACTTCCAGTAACACGGCTGTGAGGACCTCATATCTTCACGAATCTTGAATTCCGTGCTTCGCATCCAGCCGAAATAAGGTTCAGATGGGAAAGCCCCATGTTAGGTCTGTCATACATTTTAAGGGTCTCTGACAATTTGATGTGCAGCAGTTGTGGAATGTTGGCTAACAGAGGAGAACGGAATAAAAGAGGAGAAATGCCTGATCCGATGTCACTTTATCCCCAACTAATTCAACACGACGTCAAACAGAAGTCACTCAAAAGTTTCGTCTTGATTGGTCAATACTCAACGCTCCAGGCTGCAAAGAACACAGAGCGGCGTGATATTGCAAGTGTCGTTATACATACACAAGAACCGGTTTTTCCTCTTGGTGACATCTGGCGGCATTAAGACACAGAACTTGTAGAATCTTAAGAATTCTAATTCAGATTGTTTAATGGCACATGTAATATAAATAAGCATGAAGGCCAGAATAATATTTGTTACAAATATATTAACGTATTTATTTATTTACTTCCGTCAGTAAGCAGCAGAAAATAATTGCACAGTACCAAGTTTGATCAGTAGATGTCACCCTGTTTTTCATGTTTTACAAGTAGGGATAACCTGGGGGAGTGGGGAAGCAGGTGTAAGGCGACTGGCAGCATGACGTCCCCTCCCCCTTCTAGTTGCGATCGTGTGCATAATGGCGTAGCATCAGTGGAATATACCTTGGGTGTCAGTTACTTTTAATTTGTTTTTAGTGTGTGCTGTTATGTGCTTGTTCATGTAACAAAGTGTTCAATCATTTAAAAGTGTTACAATATTGCCTTTGTGCTGTCATTTTATATTATAATGAAGCTGCAAAGTGAATGCCAAATAAAGGTGGTTATGAAGTGGGTAGGATTGAGAAGAACTGGACGTGTCTTGTGGATTCCCCCATGTCGTTCGCTGAGACGCAGATAAATGCACTGAATATTTAACCCGTAATAATATGTCCATTGCTCGATGCAGCTTTTAAGGGTAAGTTTAATTCATCTTACGCTGAATAAACTGTTTATAAAGTAATAGGGCATTGGAAGGAAGTACAATATATTGTCGTTTTTCATGGAAATCAGAATGGCGCCATTAATATTGCGTACCATTCTTAGCAATGTCTTTACTGTATTATCATGTACATCTTGTTCTGTACAAGCCGCGAATGCCATTTTTACGGTTTGCCTTTTAATGTACTACATAACACGAAAGCATGTAGCGCTGATTTTGTGTGCCTGTATGTTTTAGGTCCAGAACTGCTGGACGAATTTTGATGAACTTTTTTAATGAATATTATACCATGAGAAGCAACACCATACTTGTACTTTTTAATTGCTTACTAGTCCGCTGGTGTCTGGCGACGCGGGCAGTCTAGGAACATTTACGTAGTTACCTTGAAAACCCCGCGACCCGTGGAGGCAAGGCACACTTCATATACGCAGTTACTGTGAAAACCCTGCGATCCGGGCAAGGCAAGGTACACCCCTTTACGTAGTTACCTGTGGAAACCTAAAGGATGTATGTGTCTGTGTATTATAATTTCGCAGTCGTGCCCGCAGTTAGCGTGAAAACCAGAATAAAATGTGTGTGTATTATACTGTCGTATTAGTGCCCGGCGACCCTTTACGTAGTAAACGTGGAAACCTCAATTAGTCGTGTCTGTTACATACCATCCGCGCTTCCGTGAAACTAAATTCTGTGTCTTGTCTTTTCCTGCCATCTGGTGGCGGTCCGTGAAACTCCAGTGTGGGAGTGTCACAGAGACTGACACTGCTACAGTGTATATAAGAAGGGCCTACTGCTTGCAGAAGACAAAAGTTGAAGCATTTGAAGGAAAAGCCACATCATAAAATCCCATAATATGATTTAAGCTCTTGTTGTGGAGAAGGGGCCCGCAGCAGACGCTACGGACTCACCGTAGCCTTAAGGCTTCTTGTGCAACCCTATGATGAAGATGATGATGATTACTGTTTTTGTCCTTTGCCTAGTAATGGAGCACCGGTGGAAGGAAAATGGCAGGAGAAGACCGAAGTACTCGGGGGAAAAACCTGTCCTAGTGCCATTTTGACCACCACCAATCCCACAGGGACTGACCCAGGATCGAACTCGGGCCTCTGCACTGGGTGGCTGGCGGCTAACCGCCTGAGCCATGGCACGACCTTAAATCATAAGTTAACCAAAGAGAACATTGTTTAAGAATATTTCTTTGCTATTGTATATCTTTGTGATTAGCGATTTAAAGACTGAGGTTGTGCTGAATTATATATTACAGGTTCATTTCGTACCGCGCAGTAAACACATTCCGTCTGGGTTTTAAAAATCAGTCAGTTAATGCCTCATAGGAAAATAATTGTGTTTTGTTCCGAGGTCCGTGTAAAACATTTGAATAAAGCTGTATTACCTTACAGGCTCATTTCGTACCGCGCAGCAGACGAACCCCAATAGGATTTTAAAAATCATTCAGTTAATGCTGTATGGGAAACAATGGCGGTTTGTTCCTATATCCATACAAAAGACGTAAATAAAGCGCAGTAAACACACCCTGACAGGGTTTTAAAAATCCATCAGTTAATGCTGTGTGGGAAACAATCGCGATTTTTTCCGAGATCCCAACAAAACGCGTAAATAAAGCTGAATTATAGTACAGGCTTAGTCCGTACCGCGCAGTAAACACGCCCCGACAAGGTTTTAAAAATCATTCATTTAATGCCGTGTGGGGAAAGAATCGGGGTTTGTTCCGAGTTCCATACAAAACACGTGAATAAAACTGAATCATATTACAGGCTCAGACCGTACCGCGCAGAAAACACAGTTCTCTGTATTTACGTCTCCTGACATCTAGTGGCTGTCTATGGAACTCTAACGTTCTCATATTTGTCCTGCCATCTGGTCGCAGCACATCGAAATCCAAGCGTCACTTACGTTTGGACCTTACTCAATTTTATACTAGATAGTTATAAAACTTTGCTCTTCACTCTTGCGTAATACTTGCCCCTCCATCCCTCTCTGTTTTAGATTAAAATAACCTCCTCTAGTCCCTGCCCTGACACGTCCATAATCTGTGTTCCGTATCGGCTTTCAGCCTGGCCTCTTAACCATACTGGTGAATTATAATGCCCGTACTTGTAACTTTCAGGTTTTCAATCAGGAGTCGGAAAGCAAGAGTTTTCTAAATGGATTGACAGCAAATTTTCCTGGAATACAAATCTGTTTTCGTATCATATGTGGCCCCATTTAACCGTCTTTGTCCTTATTTTTCGGTGTACTTAATGCTAAATTAAAGGACACGTAACCCTTTGCATTTAGCGATATCTGCAGTCGTTCTTATTCTTATAACAAAAGTTAACCTCACACAGCATGATATTCCACCATATTGAATTATAGGTACTTCACTGAAACACACATTTTTACGCTCCTCATAGACTACTCAATTTATTTCGTACGTGTCATTTGTAGATCAGTTCCATATTCGTTAGCTCATTCAGTATAGTAACTGACTGGACGACGGTGCATTGGTTTCTGGCAGAGGCAAATTTTTCTTTTCTCTCTCTTTCCTGTGCTGGCTAACGGCGACAGAATTCCCTGGGGGTAAAGTGACCGGAGTGTGAGGATAACCACTTCCTTATAGTGTTAATTTAACGACGTTTGGAGCTGTAATTGGACTGCCTTGTAGGTTTTCGTAACGTCTCTTTCGTAAATATTTTACCCGGTAGTTACCACTCACCATCAGACCAACTATTTATTATGAATTAGCAAAGGATAACATGGCTACATGTTTCGACCACTAGGTGGTCATCTTCAGGCCATTAAAGTACATAAAATTAGAATTAAAATTTCAAGAGAATTTTGTGTGGGTAGAATGAGATCTCAATCTTTGGGTGTTCTAGTATATATGGCAATATACAGTATATATGGAAATTTATAGCTTATATGGCAATGTGCAGTATATAGGACAATATATAGTATATATGGCAGTATAAAAATTAAAACGCTGGAATATATTTTCAGTGTAAAGTATTAAATTTAAAGAAATACATAAAAAGTAATGCAATAGAGATAAATTCTTTCACATGTATTTCTGCTTCACATCTAACCGTCCTGTAACGGCTACAGTATCAAGTCTTTTCTCAGTTCTTTGTCTTATCAAGCGATATAGCTCCATTATGCTTTTAAGTCCCAGCAACCTGTATCGATTTTGGCAGCCATTAAGGATGGGTTATCCCAGAGGTGCAGTATAATAGGAGGATATTGTTGTTATTATAGTCATCACAGACTTTCCAAAAAGGGGGTCTTACATCGCGCCCCCACCCTGTGAACTGTTTTATTACCGGAAGTAATTATATAAAGGGTAGGAGGTGGAAACATTCTGTGGGGCTATCAGTGGTGCAGATCTCTGGAACATTGCAGTAACAATTAATTCAAGGGATGAAATTAAGTTAGCTTGTGAGGAGGAGAGTGGAAATCTACTGCAGACAACTCTATACTACTAATTGTTGTTTGGATCTAATTTCCTGTCCTCATTGTTGCGAAGAAAACGGTTTGTATGTCTTAACAAAGAATTCAGGTTACTTCAGTCGGTCGAAAGGAATTTGTACATTAGGTGGAGTTTTCCTTAGTGTGACCCAAATGATATGTCCTTAGGATGTCCCCATATTTACGTGCCTCATTCCTGAGCAGCAAGTCTGTCGTTTAAGTATTCAGATGTTAGTAAATTTTGTATTTGTGGCTCAAAAATTATCAACCCCAAACCACTGACAACTTCCCTCTTAATTTATGAAAGAGAGGACTCAGTATTTTCTATTGGTTGAAAGGAAAAGAGCCTTCCTTTAAATGTCACCGTTTGTACAGAAAACAAAGGTGCATTCGAGTTACCATTTCCCAAATGTACTTGTGCAATTTACCTACTTACTGTCAAAAAAGCAACATCAAATTTCACAGTGATATTCGTGTACCGGTAAGCAACTCTGTGTAGCAGTCATTCTTGAGAAGTTAATTGTTGAGTGGGCCGTAAAATTTCTCGCATTTTGTGGAACCCAAAATTATGATTTAGTTTAAAATGCGAGTTCTGTACGTAAAACCAGTTTGCTAGGTTACACCCTACTTTTAAGTTTTAATTCTGTGTAATCCGCAAACTAAGCGTTAAAAGTTAAAGTGCTCTGTTTTGTTCGCCTTTCTAGGACCAGCAACTATATGTGCATTTTTTCTGCCCCGCGCTTGAGAGTGCTTTGTCCGTCAGTTCAAGCAAGGTGTACGTCGCAAGAATATTCATTACCTCCCTCATTTAATTAATAATATTTATTAGCTGAAAACGTAACAACCATTTATTTAATAACGAGACAGTATTATTCTTATTTGACAAAAAGCTGGGCAGACGTTGGAATTTTTAGTATTAGCGAGTGTGCAATAAACTTGTAAACAGCAGCTCAACTGTTTAATATTTGTGAAATTAATGTTGTAAAAATTAACAATTGCCATAAGCTTCTACTTCCGCTTCCACTGGAACCGCCATTGCTTAATCATTATAGCGAATAGCTACCGACTGAAGGGTCTGGTTTTCGAGTCGCAGTACGGCAAGCGATTTTGTCCTCTCCTAAACTGTTCAGACCGGATGTGGAGCCCATGTAGCCTTGTGTTCAGTGGGTAGCGGTGTCGTTTCCCGAGAACGAAGCGACCGGGGATTAAAGTTTACCACCCACCTTCTTATAGTTTCGAGATTAAGAACGAATGGAACTAAACAGCTTCTCCCTCTATACCCCCTTACTGTGTGTATGGAGACAACTTCGCCTTTCTAGACTTTACTTTCATTATCCAGAGAAATGTGGAATACTGAATGTGTAGCAAGAATGTTCACAAACGTACGAAAAACAGTATCTTAAAAACACAAAACGCCTTGTCAACCAGCAGTCTTTTAAAACGAAGCTTCTTTGCTTCATGTTGTTCGTACCGGGGAATTTCCTTATGTCACGACAATAAATTCGGGTCTCTCCAGCAAAATGGGGCTCCATATTTAAATGATGCTTACTGAAAGGCAAATCTTACTTTATTGTTGCTTTCGGTCGCATAGTGTTGTGGGCTACAGGGTGGATAGTACGTCGGTGTTATACTCTGTTACACAATAATCCGTAAAGGTATTGGCATTCTAGTACGTTCTGTTTACTTCGGTTTAGTTCTCAGGTGCAGGTGTTTATTTTCAAATAAATCAAGAAAAGTGTAACTTTTGAAGTAATTCTTAAGGGAAATGTTTTTGTTGAAACAAAAGAAGAAACAAGGAAAGACGGAAAGAAAGAAAAAGAAAAACCATCAAGGAAAAAACGGGAGAAAGAAAACAATCTGGAATGAAAAGAAAGAAGATAGAGCGGAAGAAAGGAGTAGGAGAAGAGGGTAACAGAAAAAAAAGGTTTAAACCGTCCATGAACAAAAATGAGGCTACATTTCCCCTTCTCAAAGTAAGTATCGCGTGTTGCTCTGTGCTAGCAATTGTTCCCTTTGTATTTTAAAGT
Source organism: Coptotermes formosanus (assembly GCA_013340265.1). NCBI lineage: Eukaryota > Metazoa > Arthropoda > Insecta > Blattodea > Rhinotermitidae > Coptotermes > Coptotermes formosanus. Next base: position 3,872,904 of record BLKM01000389.1, on the reverse strand, counting down.
ATAGCTCTCCAAACCAACTAATTAAGCAACAGCTTTTACCTTTCACGTTCTGACTCGTTTTTCAACGTCATGCACCATGAAATAGAAATTCGGAAACGAGGAATTAAATTAATTAAGAACTAATTAAGAAAGTTATACGAGTATATCGTGCAAAATAAAAGTTGAAAATTCCACATAATTTGTTCAGTAAAGGAAATACGTTGCCCTTTTATTTCGTGCCCAAATAGACGTGTGTGTGTGTAAGTGTGTGTTTATGTGAGTGATCGAGAGTGTGTGTTTGCAGTCAAAATATATGAGAGAGCATTGCCGTTTAAATTGTGTGATTTAATTTAATGGGCTCGGTAGTGTTGCATTACGAACCAAATCGAAGCGGACGCGTGAAGCATATCTTCACCCCGCCATTATACCCTCGCATTTCACCCCCGTTGCTAATTCGTATCACATTTTTCCAACTGTAGCTAACAAACGCCATGGAGCAGAGTCCTTCCTGAGAAGCCAACAGGCCCTGAGCTAGTCAAGATATTCTCCACATTTTCTGGAAGCCAAAGGTTCATCACCACACCCACAAGAGCCCGAAAATTTCCGAGGCCTTGTGAAGTGTTTCTTAATATTGTAAATTTTTAAGGTGAGGGGTTGTTAGCGCCTTGCCACCCCCAGACGGGAAGACCACCGCTTGTCATCTGTCCGCGACTAATTATTCAATATATTCGCAGCTCTCCTCCATTTCTGGTAGCCGTTTCACCATCCGGAACCTGATGATGCGCCATGCTGTTGTGACAGGGACCCCACTTATCACGGGCGTTTTTCCAAGTAATCAAAACATTCTATTTTATGGTTGTCCCCTGTGCACACCATGTAGACGTATATGTAGTGGAGGTGTTGCTCCGCTCGTTATTAACCTCGGTCACAGATGAAGTTGAATTGTCACCTCCACTCTAGGGCGCCCTTCCTCAGCCGGTGGAAAGAGCCCGCTTTACGCCTTGTATAGGACGCTTGCTAGGCCCAGAGTCGATATGGACCCTTTGGAGAAGAACAGACATGCCTGTCACTGCCTGCGGTCTACCCACGACGTGTCGGACCTCAGCCCGTAGCCTATTTAGTCTATTGTATCGACTGCAGTATCCCGACTAACATTGCTTTGGTGGACGGAATATGACGCGTGATGGAAACTGTCAGCTTAAGGTGGGCTAATAGTCCCCAGGCCGCATGCAGCGCTTCCAGCAGTCCTTTCGTATAGCTCATCCGTTTCTCGTTCCTCGCACATTCGGTTGACTGCCGAGTCATGTTCATTATATCTATCAATTTAACTCCTCTGCATGAAGGTGAGCTTCAGAATCTGACAGTTGCCGAGTTAATCAAGATATTCTCCGCCTTTCGAATCACCCAGATGTTCATTACAAAGTTTTCAACAGCCTGCTGCTGGTTCATAGCCTGAGCCAGTTGAATACAGTCCAAACTCACAAATTCTGTTATGTTTAAATGTATTTTAATGTTACCCTCCCAGCCGTCCTTTGATCTCCGAAGTGTGCTGTTCAGTATAGGTCTGCAGGATAAAAACTTCGTATTTATTTTATGTGGCAATTCTAGATACCATATTTTCCTTTCGAGACGTCAGTTTGAGGAACAGGATCGCTGGTGTCGGTAGAAAAAACGGCTAATATTTTTGAATAATGTACATAGCGAAGGCGTATTCTATGGTTAATGCAAAATGGCAAAGAGGGCGCAATTTATGCAGTCTCATTTCATTCCTATACCTTCCAGTAAAATTATTAAAACTACATGTGCCTGTCTTGTTTTACTTTCGGTTTCACCGTTCTTGATTAAATGGCTTAATAATGCGTAGTTATTAACATCTCTCTGTAATGTTTTCTTCGTTTGGTTTTAGACAGTTACAAATGAAACTAAAGTAAACCCAAGATACCAAGGCACTAAAGTAAGTAAATGTATGTTTACTCACGTGAAGACAGCCTTAGAAGCCTGTTACTTGAGCCACTTTAGCTCGTATTATTCTACCATTAGAGGCATTGTATGTATTTATAAATTAAATGTTGAACAAAATCCTTTTTATACACCTGAACAGTCATTAATCTTCTACACAGATTTACATTTTTTATTAGTTCTGGATGACAATGCAGTGGCTAGACGCTCTATTTATTCTTTTGCAGACTAATTATGTAGGCTTATGTAGGCGTACTGCAAAACGGTGAGGGGGGGGGGGTAGGTTTGGTATGTTGAGGTTGCAAGTTAGGAGCGGGGAAATTGTAAAAGCCAGTAAGTGAGAATATTGTACAGGAATAAAGCATACCGAGTGTAATTTGAAATAATGCTTGCAAAGGGACTGAAGCGATAAGATACCTTAATGGAGAGATTATCTCCATAAAATTAATGTTAATGTTTCGAGACTAAAGTATTTAAATATCATGTTTTCGAAGTTATATCTGCCTTCCGCCGTCGGCTGTCATGTTGACTCTCATCACAGGATAAGACTGTGTTTTTGCAGTCCAGCTACTTCCTTTTCATCTCTTATTAGCCAGACGTAAAACATTTTTATACAAAACTGAGACACTGCGTACGCCCTGAATATGTGCTCTGAACTTAAAAAAAAGAAAGAAGAGGGTTTAGTAAGGCATGTTGTTTGAGGGCCCTTCATCAGATATTCATACAGTGATAGAGCGAATGAATATGAGATGCGAAATTTGTATTAGGCGTACAGGCGGTAATGTGAAACGCAACGTAAAGTACACGGACGTCTCACAGGTAGCCACATATTCAGAGATGGAGCCTTAAAGTTGGCTGTGTAAATAATACTGCCAGGGACGTGGGAGTTAAATGAGTTTAACTCGCCCAAGATACACTACAGTGATGGGTGCCTGTTCTTAGACCGTATGTCTTGACATTTTCGCGACGACAAACTTCAGTGAGATCTTTTCGGTCTGATAGCCGCGTCAAATAATTTAAGCTCGTCGATGTTTCGGATACTGACTCCCTGTCCATCGTCATGAGAGTAGAGAATGAGTGCGGACTGATGTCCCACTCTCCTGAGGATGGAGACGGAGTTAGCCTCCGAAACGTCGACGAGTTTAAATTATTTTACGCGGCTATCAGTCCAAGAAGATTTTATTGCTCTTGGACTGCTTAGACATTGTGACAGCAGCAAGGTTGTCCGAAACGTCCGTATTTACAAATCGACATCGAGTTATATACGAGAAGGATATCGCAAAACAGAGCCAACTTATGCACAATATTATTGTGTATTTATTTGTCTTTGTTGTTCACTTCTCCCCGACATGTTTCGGCAAGTATCTATGCTATTATCAAGGGGGCTATATCAAATTACATAAGATGTGCATGAATGTGAACATAAAATGTTAGAACTTTTAAGATGTTAAAATCTTCTATAAAATTTTTGCTGCACAATTCTTGTACTTGTTTTGCTGTTGTGATGCTCTTCTTGGCCTGGCGTCCCTCGTTGATGTAATTCCCAGGTTTGTGTTGTGGGACATCCCAGGTATCAGGTAGAGTGTATCTAGTAGGAGTGTTTAGGAACAACTTTGTTATTTGTGCATTTTAACATGTTTACAGTTATTACTTTGTAAGCCATATCACTCAAGTCCTTCGTCACCATGGTAGGACGTTTCGTCAGGTTTGGGATACGGGAGGCTGTCAGATACGAACGGTAGCTGAGAGTATATTGAATAGTCGTTTGTGAACAGCCGACAAGGGCCTTTGCCGTAGATTGGGGGTTGGGCGAGGGGCTAAAATGTCCCGACATTAAAAAAAGCAAAGTGCTGCGAAATATGATATAGGGTCTTTAACTTAGACGGGTTCGTTGGAAAGACCTAAACAAGGGCAAGGGGACATAATACTTGGAATATGAATTGTGAGGAGTATTTTCGACGTCAGGGATTCTGAAGGCAGTTGAAAGAAAATTAGCGAAGTATCTGGAGCAGATAGTGGGAGAACAGTTCAGAAAGGAAGAGGGTAGTACAGAAAAACAGAGGAATATGCCTACCTATGTGATGAACGATTGACAATTGCCAATTAGAGAAAGAGAGAATTTTTATACATAAGAAAACTACTTAAGCTGTTAAGATCATAGATTCTTTTGTGTTTTGATTGCATATGTAATGCCAAAAAAGGCACTACTGTGATAAGAATGTGATAGTGTGTGTGGCACATAGAGCAGAAGATACGTGATTTTCGTGGGGAAACATGAACTAAACCCATCGTTTAGAAGGTCTGGAGGTGGATGGGATGATAATAATAAAGTTTATCTTAAATGAATAGTTTGGAAGGTGTATATTTAGCTAATCTGGCTGAGGATAGGAAAAAACAGCCGAAATTTGTGCATATGGGAATAAATCTTCGGGTCACAGACACATGCGGGAAATTTTTTGACTAGCTGAGGAAATGTTAGTTTCTCAAGAAGGGCTCTTTTGCGTGGAGTTATTTAGTTAGTTAGTTAGTTAGTTAGTTAGTTAGTTAGTTAGTTTGTTTGTTTGTTTGTCAATCAGTCAGACAGACAGTCAATCACCATCGTGAGCGCATTGCGGTTTGTACGGAACTGAAGACCCAACAAGAGGGTTTTGTGACTGTCTACCAGATTTGCTTTACACTGCTTTTTACGTTTTTAAGAGCCACGCCAAGATAAATTGGGAAACATTAAGCTGTGTGTGTGTGTGTGTGTGTGTGTGTGTGTGTGTGTGTGTGTGTGTGTGTGTGTGTGTGTGTGTGTGTGTGTATGTATATATACTCACGCACGTTGAAATTTTACATCAGTCTCGCTGTTCATGTGGTGGATTGGTATTTCATCTGAAGGAGGTTTAGCGTGATGGAATCTCTTCTCCGCCTGTTCGCATCATCCTCTTCGGGACGGCTTCTCTTCTTGTTTTCGTTTATTACCCCATTCCGAAGTCCGTCATTCCCGGAACTTCAAACGCGGTCCTTACATTTTTTTTTTTAAAGTTTCCCATGCAATTTGTTCCGACTCACAATTTTTTTCCCACTGCTCTTATGTAGTGAGTTTTGATGCTAAAAGCAAATATTTTAAAGGGGTTAAAGCTGGAATTTTTAGTGAACCGAAAAAGGAGATCTGATTTTGTAGCATTTATGCAACTAGCAACTTATTCTTCTGATATGTCACTGAACTGTTGAATGTGTATTTGTGGTGACTTGTTTCTTCATATCCAGCAATTGAGGACCATTTTCTAAGTCTGTTAACCTTAATATATTACGCGTTGCAAAGGCCATTGCTAATTATGCACGCACCATCTTTGTAACATTATGAAACATGCATTTTGCTGCGTAAAATATTTGTCTGCTCCCTGTGATTCCCACAATCAAAGGCCCTTCTTTTACGAAACAGAATTACCCAGTTTGTTTTCGAAACGGAAAGAGGGTCTTTTTTCTGTGAGTTGGGAAAGGATTTTTATATAAAATTTGAATGAAATTCGGTCTTCATTGCATTAAGCTAATTATTTCCGCTTCATAGTTATGATTGTTCAGAATTAGTTTGTTATGTTAGTAGTTATGGTTTTGATTGTTCAGAATTGTGATAAATTTATTTCTCCTCTGTGGCTAACTTTAATTAATTTAAAATATTTTGAAACCAGATTCCTTTGAAATACTTCTTAGTAACCGTCTTTTATACAAACGTATACTTTAATGTCAGGATTCTGTATTTGTTTAAAGTCTGTGTATTCTGTAGATATTTAAAATACTTAATGAAATATCAGTAAAGCAGTCTCATTACAGGCCTGGACAGGCCCTGAGGGTTCCAGAAGGTTGAGGCTCCCAGATTTCTAGACAGTCGGCATATCAAGGTGGTAAGGTTGTCAGCCCTACGCACCGGCAGCCTTTACCCAGCCTACCTTCCGGGAGGTAAAGCAGTCCCATTACAGGCCTGGACAGGCCGAAAGGTTTCCAGGACGATGAGGCTCCTAGATTTCTAGACAATCGGCACATGAAGGCGGTAAGGTTGTCAGCCCTACGCACCGGCCGCGTTTACCCCCCCCCCCCCCCCAGGAAATATTCTGAGTCTGTTAGAGGCTGAGTCGACCCCCAGGATTATGCCAATGAGAAAATCCACTGACACCGTCGGGAATCGAACCCGCGACCTGTCGGTTTGTAGCGCAGTGCCTCAACCAACTGCGCCACCGCAGTCCCCAATGAGATATCAGTAGACTTTAAAATACTTCATCGTGGTGGTTACGAGGCTACGGGCAGATTTGCATCTCTTTTCTTCCTTTTACGTTAACACTCTAAGTGCCATAGAATGTAACAGTGTGTGTCAAGAGTAGAAGGACGGACGTCGTAAAACTTTCACTATTAATACAGTAAAGGTCGGTATAGGAAAATGTTTAACAAGGTCGAGGTTTTTTTTAACTTCAGCCGAAAATAAAATTCATGATTCTTAAAGGTACGGTTTTAAACTGACAATCAAAACATGCGGTTTGGAATGTGTTTGTAAGCGTCACCAGTATTAGAATAAAACCAAACACCTATATAACGCACTCGATGTAGTCCCAACCTCACTTAGCGCCCATGACAGTCTGCTGAAAAGAATTTCCTATGATACAGTATTTCTTTTTACCACCACACTCGATATAAGGCCGAAAACTGCGGTGAACAAAGAGTGGTGCTGTATAGGGGTTTGAATTTGCTTCAGAATCCATCGAAGTGGGGAGTCGCTGATTGTGCGTAACGGGACAATATTGACATTCCGAAGACGCCGACGCTGCCCTATATAGCTTTAAAAGAAAACACCAAATAAAATCCTTACCTGACCGCCACAAGACCTGCACGTATCTTGCCCTTGGGCTTTGCAGTTATTTTATTTTCTTAATTTTGTCATTCGGATTAATGTAATTTAAACGGTATATTATATATTGATATTTATAGAGCAGCTCAGATAATTTTCAGCGTTTTAATATACTGAAGTACTCGTTGCAGCTAAAAGGGAGATGTCTGTTGAAAAGTCTGAACATGTGTGTGAAGAATGTTCTGAAACATCCCAGAATGCTCATACATTTGCCCTTGTGAGCCCTCATGTTAATTTGCCTCATGTAATGAGGCGGCAGCGTCCGATGTAATTGCATGTCATCGTATAATTAACACAAAGTTACAAAGACGTGATATGAGAAAATTAAATCTTACGCGTAAAAACCACAGCAGCGATATGCCATTAATATCAGTTTGTGTCTAATTCCCTGCCTTCATTTTTCATCACTAATGTTATCTTCCAGTCCCCTCCCATCCATGTTATTTCTTTATTATATTTCATATGCGCTGTTTACTGACCTCATCTTTGTTACAGGGTGTATGACAAGCATGTATCTGAGATTAAACTTGCTGCTACTTGCACTACCGTACGGTTAAAAGGTGTATTATTTACTTCAGCCTTGTTTAGAAGGCGTCTACCAAGTTACAGCTGTAATAAATGTTTTATTTATCTTCGATATCTCAACTGCCAGTGTCTTGGCCGTATTACAGGCTAATCTTGATTGGTTTCTTACGGTCTTGCTAAAAGTACTTGGAAGTAGAAACGTGACTTGATTATGCCAGCTAGCTGTCCCACTGCAGGCCTGTCCAGGCCCTCAAGGCTCTAGGAGGTCGAGGCTCCCAGAATTTTCAGACAGTCGGTACGAATGTGGTAACTTTGTCAGACCTATTCGCCGGCCGCCTTTACCCCCACAGAAGATACCCTCGTACACATTTCTGTTAGAGGTTCAGTCGACCCCAGGCCCATACTAGGGCCGTAGGGATTAACTCGATGAAAAATCCCAATGACCCTGTCGGGAATCGAACCCGTGCAGTGCCTCAGCCAATTGCGCCACCGCGTCATACTTTTTTTTAGTATCTGATGTCCATTTGACGACTAAATCAGGAACTGTGAGACTGCTGTGACATGGGAGATGCAAGCGAAAGTGAGAAAATATATTCATCTTCTCTGGAGGCTAAGGATTCTAATATGGTGATAGATACACCGGAATTTCAAAATACGTTCCTCATTTTAATATCATGGCCGCCTATCATAAGGGTACAACAGGACTAATTGCTGAATAGTTCCATAGCGCGGAAGTTCTTGGATTTTTCTAACACGTAAAATGTATTAATTATTTTGGCGACTGTAATTTATAACGATAAAGAATTTGGGGGCAATAATGTAGTTTGTGCCTTACTTATATAAAGTCACCAATTAAGGCATTTGATATTCATGGGCCTACGTTGTTATAAAAATAAAATTTTGTGTTAAATTTAGATGTTTTGTGAGATTACACTTGTGAAGTGGAAAGATACACAAGGAATTTGCCAAAAATCATGAAGTAAAGATCACTTTGGAGAACAAGGGGTAAAATAAGATACTAACATAAAATTATCTTGAATAAAATATGTTGTGAAGGTGTGTAATAATTTCAACTGGCTGACAGTACTGTCAAATAGAGAGATTCTGTGAACATGGTAGTGAAGTTTCTTATTTCATAGAGCAAATAATTTCTTGGTGTGTGGAATAACCGCACTGTATAGGTACATTTTTGCAACAAAAATTCTGTGCCTAGTGCCATGGATTTAACATGCCACAACATTTGTGACTTTAATTCATCAACATGTCGTATTACTGAATAGCCAGTGACGCTTGCCTCTGTGTAATTTTTATTTGACACAAGGTCTAGCTAAGTGAAAATTAAACTTTTAACCTATTCTGTATATGTCGTAGGTGTGTTGCCTTCCGCTTTCAGCCCTTAGTGAGACCCAGTGCGTCCGAAACAGAGTATAGCCCTTCTCCACACCTTAAGCTGCCATCGTAAGGGTGGGGGCTGTTATTGCGTGAGGACGGTGGAAAAGTGCGAAGCCGAGTTGCACGGATTAGATCGCTAGTTCTAGGCAAGAGATTCTCTTCCGGGCCTTAAGAGAATGCGCTTCGTCTCCGGTAGTGTTGGTGGAACATGTTGCAGGATGCAAAATACACTCACTGGCATTTTTTATAAGAAGAACTGTTGTGCAAGTATCATATCACTTCCAGATTTGTGCACACAAACAGGTCATGGTGGATTGCGTCGTCTGCCAAAATTTATGCACGCTCAAAAGTCATGAGATTACTGCATTGTGTCTTTTACCCAGCATTTTTACGCCCGAACTACACTGCGTTTCTACTCTCTAATTGCTCTGCGACTGCGCTGAATAGACTGTGGCCATTGTCACATTTGTTGTCTCATGTAAAAAGGATGAAACTTCTGACAAACATGTCTTTGACTTCTGTGATTGGCCCGTTAAGGCAAATGTCATTGCTCGACCGAACCTTATCGCGGACAGTTACGTACATTGGTTACGTTTAATTCAGTTTTCCGTGGGAAGAAATCGACCACACAGAAGAAAAACTGCTAAGTCACGCATAGCTTGCTTTCAAAGGTCAGTAAGCTATAACTTTGTCAGGGCGAAATGTAAGATCCTGTAAGTGAAGCTTTCAAATTGTCTGACAATTGCTTGCAACGAATACCAATAATGCTAGGACTGGGGAGACGGAACCCAAATTTGAGATGTCAGAAAGTCCTTTTCACTTAGGGTGTGGACATAGCTGCACAGATGAATATCTGCTCTCCCTGTATAGTCAAACAACACTGCAGAATGTTTACAAAAGACTTTAAACACCGACGAATGCACAAAGAGTTTTTTCGTCAATTATAACACACTCCTACATGTTTCGACCCTGCTAGGTCATCGTCAGCACATTCTCACTCAACTATAAAGTGCAACCTTAGTGTAAGGATAACAAAAAGTTCTCCCTGTTGATGACCCAGCAGGGTCGAAACATGTAGGAGTGTGTTATAATTAACGAAAAAACTCTTTGTGCATTCGTTGATGTTTAAAGTCTTTTGTATAATATAGTGCACGGACATGTTTCGTTATTTACACGCTAAACGGTGTTGTGCCTGGAATTGTAACCCAATCAAATATCGGCTACAGTACTGTAAAGTGAGACCTGATATTTTCACAGAAGGGAAGATTAAAAGTTGGCATTTTGAGATTGCAGCCATTAGTCTCGCGGGTTATTATCAACGTTTTGAAGAAAAATGTTGTTCCTATGTTCACATCTGCTCCGAAGACAGGACGCAGGTTCCTACGAAACGGCGGTAATCGTCGACAAGACGGCGCGGTGTTAACCCCTAAGGCCACGACATAAAAATATGCATGGATGTATTTTATACTTACTTCCCATTTCATGCGGGGCTCCTGCAAAGACGTAAGAAAATCGTATAGGATTGTGGTTCCAACACATTGGTCGGAAGCCCCTTTGGGGCCGCGGTAGGGGATTCCAATTTCTGTGCAAATTCTCATACCTTTGCAGCAAGACATAATCCTCCAGCCAGTGTTTGGTTTCTGCTGTTATCCTTGCCGCTACTAACCAGGCATCTTTCAGATTATATATTTGTTATTATGATTGATCAAATATTAATTCTTTTGCAATGGCTGCTGGATTGTTGTCATCAGGTGTTTTCTCATTTCTCCAATTTTTCCTTTTGTTTTGTATGTGTGCGAATCATGGTGTCTTACACCAAGGGAAGAACATTGGGTGAGGGTGTTCGAGAATAGGGTACGGTGGAAGGTAGTTGATGCTGTAATGAAGAACTACAAGGAGACTGGGAAAACTTGCATGTTTAGGAGCTTCATGATTTGTGCTCATCATGAGATATTTGCGTGACTAAACCAACGAAGATAAGATGGACGGGGCGTGTGGCATGTATAGGAGAACAGAGAAATACCTACAAAATTTTTATTAGAAACCAGAAGGGAGGAGATCACTTCGAAGACGTAGGTGTAGGTGGGATGATCGCATTAAAGAGACGGTAAAGAAACAGGATTGACGGGAGTAGGGTGGATTGGTCTGGCGTATGGTTGGGAAAAGCGACAGGCTGTTTTGAACACGGTAATAAGTCGTCGGGTCTTATAAAGAATGGGAAATTTCTTGAATACCTAAGGATATATTCAGTTCTGTACAAGAAATCTTACCCATGGGATACTATATCAGTAGACGGAGCCTAGAGGTGTGACTGTACTTTCTTCAGCGGCACTATCCGAGGCTAAGCACGTTTCTTCATAGTCCGCACGGTTGAGCAACTGTGGGGTAATGAATAATGTTATATTTTCATGTCACATACTGCCAACGTAACCTTCTAAATAATAGTCTTTCACTTTTGCGGGACATATACCTATATACTTCTGCGGGACATATACATATATACTTTTGCGGGACATATACCTATGTACTTTTGCGGGACATATACATATATACTTTTGCGGGACATATACCTATATACTTTTGCGGGACATATACCTATATACTTCTGCGGGACATATACCTATATACTTTTGCCGAACATATACCTATATACTTCTGCGGGACATATACCTATATACTTCTGCTGGACATATACCTATATACTTCTGCGGGACATATACCTATATACTTCTGCGGAACATATACCTATACACTTTTGCGGGACATATACCTATATACTTGTGCGGGACATATACTTATATACTTTTGCGGGACGTATACCTATATACTTTTATGCAATACTATCAGTTGCTATTATCATACATGCAGGCGCAGGCACGCACCCAGAGTTTTTCCTTGGGGGGAGCTAACCTTGAGGCAATATACAATTTTGTTTGATTTTAAAAATTATGTTATAAAAATCATGTTGTAAGTACGACGTAACACTGTCTGCAACTGCATTTGTATACACTCGAATATAACGTATTCCATGACTCAACGACAGTCTTGTCTTATTTTTTATAATTTTATTAATTTATTTTTCAAAATTCCGATATAGGAGCCATCAGCTGATTTCAGTGGCTGATTTCGTCTGATGAGGAAATCACGTAATACTTTTGATATCATAATATCTAAAGAATCTCTGTTTTTTGAATTTCGGTTTTGGGGTTGGGGGCTGCAGCCCGGAAGCACCTCCCCCCTTGGGTGCGCCCTTGTGCAGGCGTAATCAGTAAAATGTGACACTTAAATCTTATTCGCTTTATAAAATTTTGATTCAAGTATATGAAGTTTCAAACTATTAAAACACTTTATTTCGTGAATTAGCTGATGGATCCGTTACATTCTGTTACACGTCTAAAGCCATGTCTGTTAATTCACCCTTAAATTTGTGCGATAAATTCAGGACGACAAAATCCAAATTGCATGATGCTACAAAGAAACGGTCAGCTGGTTAGATACAAGCTGTAACCATTCGTAGACTGGCGCATATTTAAACTGTATATACAACTTCACTGAATACCTCACAGCGAACACATTTCGTGCCCATCATAAAGACCAGTCGGCTAAAGATATTTGGGGAAATGATCAGTCTTTATCGTGAGAAAGATAAAATCCTAATAACTATGGCGTTTAGCAGTCATATTACCCTTATTTCACAGAAAGTGGCACATAATGCTTGTCACTTGACTTTAAAATATTAAGGTCTAACTAATCTCAGTGATACGGTTCGTATGTTGTTGTAACATATTTACAGAGAGGGGCTGAGAAATGTACAGCGGCCCACCCTCAGGGGCTCTAAATTCCAAGGCAGGTTTGTCAGGACAACACCGGTGTGCTTGTAGCAGTTGATAAAATAACTGAAGTAGATAGCAGCATTAAGCAATGACGGAAAATGTCGGTAATATATTCATCATAGTTTCCTGTCACTATACAACATTAAACCCCTGATTTAAAAGATACGAGATCTACTTTACATCTTTAAACAAATATTAACTTGTATTATACAACATGGAAGTTAAATTCGCTATTGAAATGCAGTAGAGTGATGGAAAACGTAATTATGCAGATGTTACATATTGTTAGAAGCTAAACAACACTTCAATCAACGCGACCTTTTGTGAATCATGTCACTGCAGCCCTGTTACAAACATTATCTGTTTGTTCTCTAGCCTAGCAGCAGCTACATTAAATACAAAACCAAACAGACAGGAAACGCGTGAATATTATTTACTTGAACTCAACTAGAAAATCAAATACGATGGCGGGTTGCTTTTTATCTTCTTTTTTCGTCCATTGTATGCAATGTGTATACAGGCCTGTATATAGACGTAAACAAACGGTCTTTATTTGTAACGTACTCCAGGAAATAATACTTCAGGAGAGTTCTTGTACGAAAACAACACTATTCAGCTGGTAAGGAATTTTACAAAATTTTGTGGGGCCCCCAAGTTTCAAAAAAGAACCCGTTACTAGACCTTGTATTTAGGCACGTAACTTGTTCCACCTCTTCGTATAGAGGTAATCTAACAATCTTTTTAGTAGCGTAGCCAATGACTACGCTACTGGCTCGAGAAACTGGGGGGGGGGGGTGGTGGTTCGATTTCGGGCACGAGGATAAGACTTTCTCCTCTTCCAAATCTTCCAGACCGACTTTAGGACCAAAACAACTCCTACGCAATGGGGCACTGGAACTCTTTCCCGTGCCTAAAGCGGCCGGGACGTGATTTTGACAACTCACATCTATGCAGGGCCGAGCTTAAGAAGAAGTGCAGCTGTGTCCCGGTCTCCCTATATATATTCATGGCGTGGACAGAGCCCAATTTACCTTTCGTCTACACCTAGGTCTGTCAAGACATCTCTTCACTGTAGGTTTCATGACCAAAATTTCTTGCGCACTTCTCAAGTCCTGCTTCCGTATTCACGTAACCCCCCTTCATTTCCCTAACCTAATGACATATGAAGAAGGATGCAAATCATGGCGTCTTTCTCTACTTACGTTATATCACCCATCCTTGTTGCTTTCTGTTTTTTAATATTCCAACATAAAGTTCACAATAACGTTTAACTCATTTGCTTAGATTTGAGCGATTCAGGTTGGTGAATATATGATGGGACGCCGAACTGTTCAGATGATGGCTGCCATATAAGTGTGACGTATTGCTTCCATAAACCTTGTGTATGTGTCTGTAAGGTAACGATAGGCCGTGCCATGGCTCAGGCGGTTAGCCGCCGGCCTCCCACTGCGGAGGTCCGGGTTCGATCACGGCTCAATCCACGTGGGATTTGTGGTGGACAAAGTGGCAGTGGGACAGGTTTTTCCCCGAGTACTTCGGTTTTCCCCTGTGAGTTTCATTCCACCGGTGCTCTAGTACTAGGAAAAGGACAAAAAATAATAATCATCATCGTCATCTTCATCACAGGGTTGCACAAGAAACCTCAAAGCTGCGGTGCGTCTGTAGCGTCTGCTATGGGGCCCTTCGCCACTAAAAAAAAAGGTAACGATAAGTGAAACAATTAGTAGGCATAATGTGATTGCAAGAGCCTCTTCGTAATGTTATATTACACTTGCTACTCGAGAATCATGGAATAAAATGTTAAGAGTTTGGTTATATGCATTAAGTTTGTATTTCCAACATGTAAAGGAAAGTGGAAGTATTGTGAATTTTTTCCATGGCTCGACAGCCCTAGTGGGCCAGGGCCTCCTCATTATTGAGGCTTCACGATTACACTCAGACACACCACACAAGGCAGGACGCCTCTGGACAAGTGAACAGCCCGACGCAGAAATCTCTACCTGATAACACATAACACTTACAATGACAGACTTTCTTGCTCTGGCAGGATTCGAACCCGCGATACCAGCAAGCTAGCTGCCGCAGACCCCGCGGACTCCAGGATCGGCAAACGTAATAAATGTAGGAGATTTATTCCATAAACATAATTCCATTCTGTGCTCGTAGTGGCGATGCATAGGATGTGGCTGTTTAATGCAGGACCGCATGTAATCACATCACAGAGGGCAGTATTCTTGAGTTACGGTTTTGTTATATATGCTGATCTTCAAAATCAAAAATGGAAGGCAAAAATTTTGGCTCCTAAAGAAATCCTGCCTCTGTCTTTAAATTGAAGTGATGAAGAGTACTCGGTGAATTGCGGGGGTCTCAGGGCAGCGATTATTAAATATATTATATTCTGGGATACGACGGCATAGAGTTTGGTGCAAATTTGCCAGCGGATCTTAGGGATTTGCCGTCGGAACTTCAGAGTGAAAGAATGAGGCAGCAGCAAGTTCGCCTGAAACCTTAATAAACTTATGCTGGACTGAAAGGCACCATATCCTTGTAAGCAGTGTGTTTCCTTTTATTCACTTGATTCTATTGAGTGTAGTTATGTTGAGACATTGTATTTAAAATGACAAAGATGGTGATAGAGAAATCCGCGGTGTTGTATTTTTTCTGGTATCTATCTGGACCATACAAGAACCAAGCCTGTTACATACATTCTTTCGGTGCGCAATTTCCTCCGTATTTTTTCACCCTTGTTTAATTCTGACACAAGATCTTGTGTAACATCGTATTAGAGGGGAATCTTAATTATATATTTATTTTTTCCGTGTGATTATGACTTATGTTGCTACGCTACCCAACGCATCCCATGTTCACGTAACACCTGTCATGGGTGGAAATTACCCACGTCGCTTGTTCCCTATAGCTTCCCCAGAGGGCCCCCAGTTGTCGCATGCGGCACATGCCACGAGCCGTTGGTGTAAATCTGCCTACTGTCATGTCATGCTCCGTGTCGCCTAGGGACATCAGTTACTATTGACAAACCGGAACACCTGTAGTACTGGTCACTTAACAGATGAGCGCGCTCCACCATATACACCGTCTGCTTTACTGTCCTGTTGCAACTAGATTCGGTGAGAAATGTGGAAACTTCTTTCTAAATGTTCGCGGTGAACGTTTGTTAAATAGCCTGGTTAAAGGTTTCACACGTCAGTAGCTAACCTATCAAGTAACACTTTGCTGACGTCTTAGCAAGGAAGTAGCAGCACAGAGGAATTTATGCCTTTATACACAGGAAAGTTAAATAATATTCTCTGAAACTTAACTGTGTATGTAGATGAAATAATTTGGATAGTTAAGTGTGGATTTCGATGTAGTAAGTCTACTGCTGTAAATATACCCAGCGCCCATAAAATTACGTGTCTGTTTATAAGCAGTTTATTTAAAAGGCATTTTTAAGAACTCGTTTAACAAAGAAGTGAATAACTGTACAATATTTACAGTGTAATTGAAAGTGGCTGGAAGAATGTGATCATTACTTAATTTAAGATATTATCCCGATATTTGCGTTTAGAAACTGAGAAAAATCGCGAAAACCTCAGTGAACGGTAGCCTGTCTCCCGTTGGAACGTGTCAGAATTTCTACCACTTGAAACAATTTGTTGCAAATCAAAACCTGGAACCTGCAATGAAAGTGTATATCAGTCTTTAGTAAACTAAAAATTTAAAAATTGCCTTCTTCATATACCCAAATTTGGTTTTTACAATAATAATAATAATAATAATATATTGGGCTATATTGGGCACAGCGCACATACTACGGAAAGTGCTAATGTAGAAGCACTGAAGATTTTAATATTGAAGACAGTGGTGTATGCATTCCAATAGTAAGGGCGGAATAGCTGCAACACTGTATACTCTAGAAACGTGTTTTGTTTCAGGTATATAAGTGTGAATGCCCTGCATGAAGGAGATGATGATGATGATGATGATGATGATGGTGATGATGATGATGATGATAAATCGTTCACCTTTGAAAGCAACACACATTGCGACTCATTTAAAGAGAACTTATAACTTATTATGAAATCTTTAACACTCAAACCCTTGAGATAAATGGAATTTTATTCTCGGGTAATATGTTTACCTTACCTAAATATAATATTAACGACACAACACTTGCTACGCTGTTAGCCTGTGCAATAAGAAACGACGTAAATTTAGTCACGGGCCTAAAAATAACAAAACTTGGGAAGGACCTCGTTATTGCTTGGGATTTGTACAGTTTTTTGAAAGACCATTGATAACATTGGCACCAATATGCACTTACTCTGAATCTGGGAGCTTCTTAATGTAACAAATAAACACTTTCGGTAAAATTATCATGTTTTAAGTAAAGCCTTGGCTAAATCAGAGCACACGAGGCAATAAAATTGTAAGGATATATGTATCTTGTTTAAGAAGTGCCTTCATACATAGTCTAAATTTAATCCAGTGGTGACAGAATTTGAATTTTAACCTGAAATTTAATTTTTTCGCTTTATGTTCCCTGTGAATACTCACATTTAGATTTCCATCGTATTGTGATTCCGCAGTACCTACAAGCTGAATCTCATAGCAGGCTCCCATCTATTCAGAGGACTGATTGGGAAAAGTGTACTTCGATTTTGAACAAAATGAAGTTTCCGATACAAAGTGGACACAAATGAAACAAGAAAGCCAACCCTTTTTGCAGATTACTGAAATACAGAAAATGTTTTTAATGAAAATTCCCTAGTGTCGTTACCATGTCAAGAGAGTGGAGAGTGGATGAGGGAGGTTGTAATTAAATTGGCTGTTCTTTACTGCACACGATTTTAATTCTACGTGAAACTTTTATTGAAAATTAATAGCTACGCTTTGTTCAGTTTTATGAAGACTCTGAGTAACCTCATCCTTAATTTTATCTTGCATCATTCTTAAGAATGTAGGAACTGTACCGCGGAGGGTCAGTTTTTTTTTTTTATTGTGCTACGATCTGAATGCTACATTGCCTTTCCTTCTGTTCTGTGCACATCACGTTACGTGGGACTCAAGTCTTCTGAGATTGTAGGCCAGCTTTACTGGCAAAGTGTTATCGACGTGCCTAATATCTCAGTGCCCTAATCTTCAGGTTCAAGGAAGCCAAGGTATTACCGTGAAGAAGAAACCACAACACTGCTTCGAAATTTCGTCATATATTTCCAAATCGACATAGCGTGACACATCTGAAGACTTAGACCTTCAGCAATACTGCTGTTTGGACCTCAAATGTCACGTCAAATAATATGTTTGAACGTGGTGAGGCTGTTTGCCTGTCTTCTGTGTCAGACGCAATGTTCGTAAAATACATAACATGAAAGAGGCGATAGAGATATCTTGTAATTAATTCTACATTTTTGAAAAGAAGAGTGAGAATGAACTACATATTTATAAAAATGTAAGTAGGTGACATGTTTGAAATTAATCTTGGAGTTTAGAAATGATAACTCTTCGATATTAATGGTAAAGTAACATAATTTTCACCGTAAATAATTGTTACTTGTAAGTATATTGTATAATATTAAGTGTAAATATATAAATGTATTTCATATTTAAAATATTCCAGTTACCAAAACCGGACGTGACATTCCATGACCCTTTCAGTCCCTAACACCAATTTCCCTCCTTCCCGCTATTTCCTAAGACATGTTCCCCCTCTCTGCTCTCAATGACACTCCATCCCACGCGCTTCCCAGACTAATTAAAACTCACCTCCAGCTGCAATTAACACCCACTTCCATATCGCCTGCTATTCCCATCGTTACCACAAGCGTAGGAGAATATTTTATTGTCGGTGTGCGCTCATCCGACAGCTGTATAAAAGTGGTTAGAGGGTCATCACTTGCAGAATTGTTCTACTTGGTTTGGTACCGTTAAATCTCTTCTCACTAATCGGGTAGGAGAGTTATTGCTCCCTCATGTCCAAAACTTCTATTACTTTTAGGGTCACATGTCATGGGGGATTAATGCATCTCCTAGAGGCCCAAAGGTCACTACAAGCCTTTAAAACGCTCACGAGTGTTTCTCTAACATTAATTGTGACGCAGAACAAACCCTGCCTTTTATTTCTTACATGTTTCCTGTTGCGTACGTTTAAATTTCCAAGAGATTCTTGGAAGAACTTTCGACGCCCTTGTGCAAATTCTCTTCAGCGCCGCATTACGACTGTCTCTGGAGCTCACATAGCCTCATGTTCAATCAGTAATAATCATCTTTCCGAGGGTAAAAAGGTGGTGGCTTAACACTGACCGCTTACCTCCGTCTAATGCCGAGGTTAAGAATGCATGCAAATATGTCTCCACAAGGTTCCATGACATGACGCTTAATAAAGGGACAGTCGGACACTTACCTACTTTTTTCTTTGATGGCTTACATCCTCTTGTGCGAATAACTACGGAAGACATTTCAGTTGACGCCCTTTTTATCTGTGTTAAAAATGTGTACACGGGTAATTTTATGTAGGATATATTTCCGGTTTTTTGTCAAGTTTTCTTCAGTTCTAGCTTGAAAAAATATAAAAGTGACGTGTAAATTGTATATATTTTATGTTTTGTATATATTTAATACTGGTTCCTAAAATTTTAGAGGCTTACAGCATTAAGCATATAGGTTAACAGTTATTGGGTCAAGCTTGGCTACCTCGTTGTCCAACGTTAAATATGAAATAGAAATGTGTTTGTTTTTGCGTGAGAAATACTATGAGCTTTAAAATTCAAGATGTAAATTTCAGTGTGTTTGATGTGTAATTGTAGATCTTATGTGGAATTCTAAAGTTTGCATTAGTCTTTAAGCTGTGATTTTGGATAATGTTCATTTCTTTCGCATTTCATGATTGGCTGAGGCACTAGCAGTTTCTCAAAAGGATTTCTGCTAGACGCACTTTATTGTTCGGTTGGTTCGTTCGTTAATTATGTAGGTAGGTATGTAGTTACATATGTGAGAATTTATGTTCATACGGTGGTGAAAATTCATATTGAATTGACGCCGTGGATTTTGGTGCGTGGGCACTAGCGCTTTGTCTGACTGTTTGGTACCTGCGCGCTGACGTGCATGAAGTCACGTCACAGGAGAAATAATCCTGGCAGGAAAAGTTAGTTTAACTGTGGTCTGTAAATTTTGGTTCAGGTACGTTCGAAGTGTTTACAGTGGCAAATAAGAATATCTGACGAGTCACATTCAAACTTCTTCACCAGCTGAGCCTGAGTTGGCCAATGGGGGCTCAAAATTTACCCTCTGACTTTTAGGAGGCGAAGCAAACTACACGGACTGTACTTACACACTGCCACTCTCTGTACCAGACTTTATGTATTGGATATGTTCACATCAAAGACGAGGGGAAGTTTCGCAGGATAAGCTGATGCAACGATGGTTATGACAGATATGAGATATTTACTTTGCACAGGTCTGCAGAGTGCATACGAAATATGACGGAACGTCTGAAAATTTTCATTGTTGTTCCTTTGTTTGTTGAACCACGCCCTGTTAGCTGAGTAAATTGAAATGAGTTAGAAAATCACGCTCCTTAGACGCGTGATATTTTCACGTATTATTCCAGCTTTTGTCTCGAAGTTAAGAAATACCGCTGGACGTCTGTCAGGATTGCCAGTCTCGTGAAACTCTAATCAGGGAAGTCGCAGTGTCGATGGAATACTGCGAACTACACAGGCTAAATGTATTCAGTGTAGAGAAAGAATACAAGGTGTTCCGACCACAGGTTCCAGTCTTCGGGCTGTGACGCTGTGTTTGCCGACATTCCGAACGAACTTAGTGCCTTCACAGGCAAGGAAATAATCGTCTTGCTTCTGGGACCAATGGCGAAGACATGGCAAATCTTTTATTGGTAGACCATGTAAGAGAAGAGCTGAAGATTGCTTAAATTAAGTAGGCACCAATTAAAATGGCAATTGCAATCCTCACAGGACACGCTCCTGTGAGGAGACACCTGTATATTATCGGCCTGTTTGATGGGGTTCAGACCTGCAGATTTTGCAAGATGGAGGCTGAAATATTGCAACATATTATTTGCTGCTGCGAGGCGTTGGCTCATCAGCGCAATAATTTTTTTGGGAAGCTGTTTGCTGAACCAAAAGATATAAGCACAGATTCAGTAAGGCACCTTTGCCCCTTTATAAGGGACACGGGATTATTAAACCTGTGCTGAATGGAGTGTTTAGGGCTGCACAGTAAGCCTAAGGATGGGGTGTATACGGAGAATCTGCTGACGGGCCCTGAAGAAGAAGAACAAGAAGAACAAGAACAAGAACATGGTGATGATGAGGGCATTTTCTCTTGAAGTGCTGCGAAGCACTTTCACAAAGACGCAGTGCCAGATGGCAAGGGACCGGAATCATCCATCACACCTCTGTGAGAACTTCAAAACTCTCATAAAATCTGATTGGCTGTGATATAGATTTCTACTCCGGCGCGTCCGTCAGTGTTACCATAGTGCCATATTTTAATTTTGTAAACAAGTAATTAATTAATTGCAGATGCGTCAGATGCAACCTGGCCGTTAAGAATTGTCGCCACATTTGGAGTTCTTGGCTTGTAAAGAACATTTTGTATGAACTGTTTAGAGAGTTTTATCACATATCCGCGTACCAAATTAAACATGCATGTACATAATGATTCACTAGTTGCGGCAAATAAATTCGGAAGCCAGAGAAAAGTCTGCAGAATTTCGATTCGCTGTTCTTCATTCCACATTAATATCGCTTGAACAGATGTTGCCTTTATTTCGGAGATGTTTTACTACATTTTTGAGAGTGACGTCCAGAATAAGATATTTGGGCCCAGGAGAGTAATTAGCTGAGGCTAAGATTAACTGCGTAATGATGAGCTCGTTACCAAATATTATTAAGGTGACCAAATCAGGATAGTGAGACGGACAGGAAATGTCGCAGGCGTTTGGTACAGTGGAATCATATACGGGATTTTGGTGCAGCGAATCACTTGGAATACCTGGGCTTAGACTGGAGGATAAGATAAATACAGGTTTTAGGGCAATAGCGTGGTAAGGTGTGGATTGGATTTATTTAGCTCAGGATAGTGACAAATGCTGTGCTTTTTTGAAGGCTGTAATTTACTTTCGGATGCCACAAAATGTTACGGTCTTTTAAACAGCTGAGAAAATATTCTTTGGTCAAGGATGACGATACTCCATAGCCTCGCTTGTTAACACACACAACTTCAGGGCCCCAAACCAACTGAACTGCAATAGAGTGGCTGTTCCCCACACTTTGTCCCCCCCCTCAAACTGTTATCTTATTGGAGGTTGGGGGAAATTTAAAATTACGACATTAGGATATTTTCCAGCCACGTACTGTTGGTACCAACTTTCATGAAAAATTTTCAAGGTTTCTGAGCTTGCAAATGGAGGAACACATACGAACGCAGACTTGAACACGCAGGCAGGATTTCATACGCCCGCTACATTCCCCTTTACAAAGGACAGTACTTTATAAAGCACGTTGATGAGAGAACAGAATGCTTTGCGCGTGTGTGTGTGTGTGTGTGTGTGTGGCCGGGGGGGGGCCTTCAACTTCTGACATATTGCAGTCAACCCAAGCGCTGTAATTTTTAATTGCCTGCAATCAGTAATAAGAACATGGTGGACACGAAAACTTTTGAGCTTGGAAGCAGGGATTACGGGTTCTATTCAAGGAAACCCTTTGTCAGGGAAAACACAATTAAGCGCCTTTGCTAAGATATAGTGAAACCCCTAGAGGCAATACATATCGTGCTCGGGAAAAACGTAAGGCTATATTGTAGCGCCGTTAGTAGGCTGCAGTGAACACACAAACAACTGAATGGAAAAATTTTGCATGCGCATTCAACTGGCAAATATTTAGGATTTTTTTGTATGGTTTCCAATGTAAAAACAGTGACTAAGTAGACCCATATCAGCATCTCAAGCTTGAAAGATTTAATTTTTGTAAACGTGTTTACGAACCGACAGACATCTGTGTACATTCATTAGGGACGTACGGTGTATGATTTACGTCCAGAAGTCCCTGTCCTTGTCGTTTTAGTAGATGGTAGTCTCAACTCAAGCTACCCAGACGCATTTATGGGCAGGTTAGCAATTTTTGGGTTGTAATTTGTACGTCTCAAAAGAACTGGAACGTTCAGAAGAAGGAGAAGGGAAAATAAAGGTAATCGTTTATTTTGTTGCCAAGTTTAGGATGATAGCTAAAGAAACATGACTTCTAAAGCCCAAAGGGGAAATCAGAAATGAAAACAAACTGTTAGCCATATATCATCAAGGGAATAGTCAAAGAGAACTTATACATAGGAAGAAGGATAAATTCATATTATATTTAGAGACGCAGAGTGTAAAGGTTTTATAAATGTAAAGTTGAAGGCGTCCCGGTCGACGCCTTGCAGGCATACAGGGCGATTATAGGCATAGAACCACTTACTCGTAACATATTCAGTAGATGGAGGAGAGTGGTCAAATTCACGCCCCGATCGTTTTAACTCCGGGGAAGTACGGGTACCCACCAGCTAAAGATTTTAGCCATAAAAATTCACTTATAACGACATCGGTTTAAGCGACGCCTCTTATATAACATCACATATTCCGTGGTACCAATTAATTCCTCACTATAACCATAACATTATTCTCCTCGGTTAGAACTACACTTGTTTACAACGACACCAAGTATTCAGTCCCTTTCATGACGTTATAAGTGAGTTCGAATGCATTTGATAACAGGGTCTTATAGTGGGCTTCGTTGAACAATATAATGAGCTGTGAATTTCCATAAGAGCAAGGAAGCTTTTGATCGTGCATGAAGTGAGTGGGCATCATCTTGAGTAAAGTCCTATAGGTGGAAATCGCGTAAGCATTTGAACTGTTCAAGAACATACCAGAGCCCCATGTTTATGGCATGTTACTGTGTGTGTGTGTGTGTGTGTGTGTGTGTGTGTGTGTGTGTGTGTATCTGTAGTTGGGGCCGTAATACTTCTCCAGATGAAATCCTTCTGTGTGGATATACACCGTCTGTCGAAGTGGCAGGCCCAGTGTTGTGGGTGCCGTTTGTATCAGAAGCACAGATTTCTCCTTGGCCTTTATTGTCAGCTTAAAGCCATAATTATTCCGGGATTAGTTCTGAGTATTACCGTATATACTTGTCGCCTTTGCTTCCTCCCTCAACATCCAATTTCATTCCCCTTTGTGAGAAATCTCAATATCTGGGTTTCCGTGCTTGCTGCTGTGTACACTGCGAGCAAAAGTGGCTGAATGAAATACGAGTTACCGAAATTCTCCTTGCAGGCCTAGCCTTCAGAACCTTTGCTACGTGGTTGGGAAGTATTTGGTTCGGTTCACAGACCTGTCATACTGGTTTAACCTTTTAAAGCCTAGCGGTAACTTTATATACCACCAGGTTTAACATAAAAAAATTCTACGTGGTACCCACATTGCGTTTATGTGTTTTGTGTGGATCTCAGAACAAACAGCAACTTTTGCCTTATAAAACATTAAGAGATTGGTTTTTATAACCGAAGTGGACAGTGTTTACAGCGCGGTACGCAATAAGCCCTTATGTAAAAGAGACACACTTCGTCTTTAAAGGGTTAATCTTATGCTACATGAGGGTAAAAGGTAAAGATGACCCTTTCGACGCCATGAAGGGATGTGGGCTGGAGGGGAGGATGTACGAGTATATCTGAGCCCATTTTCAACATCGACACTGGATGAAAACATTTGGTCAGATTTACGACCCGTAATGTTGCAACCTGACAGCACGTTTCTCCAAAGCGTCTGAAGGAATGTATTAACCTACATAGTTTAATAACTCAGAATGCCGTTGTTTCAATCGTACGAGTTATTTCCAGGCTGTCATTAGTTAAACGGTTGTGGGTTTCTTCCTGTATATGTTTATTCATTTTATTTATGATGACACTTTCAGTTTGTCATATAACATAGCACAGAATGAAAGGGTGATTAGCGAAAGGTCAACTGGAGAGACTTAGAAAGAAAGGGTGTTGCTTTCTTTCGAGGTCATATTTCGGAATTTGTTTCTAAATGTCCTATAAACTTTCTAGGATCCTGCTAGGATAGTTGATTTCGAAGCCAACATTTAAGCCTATGACCTTCCCAGAAATCAGGAATTCAAGTTGTATAGGTGCAGTTTGATTTTGATACAGAATAAATATTGACAGGGTTAATGTTATTTGGCAGTAACTTTGGGGTGATTGGCATTATTTCTTTACCTATAATTTTGTAACCCTTAAGGGATTTTACCAGTTTTTTATTTTAAATATCTGAATAGGTCTATGGAATTCCTGATATTCACTTCTCACAGAAACTTTGACCTTCTGCTAAGATTTTCTGGAATACGAAGTCCTGTCTTTTGACACATACGTATCAACATTACGGAGGGACCTGCCGACACTATCTTATTTTGCCTGAAGTTGCAGGCAGCACGCAGCTACATGGGGTTACATTCCAGAAGGCCATTATTGAAACATTCACCGCCATGAGAACCACAAAAATTGCACTGTATGTTTCTAATTTCGAAACTTTTGTCATTTGTACCAACCGCCACTGATATCCGAGGTTTGAAATAGGCAGCACTTCCTGGTGTTGATGTTCTGAAACTTCGCCACCAGTGGCTACATGAGCTGCGTTATTCATTTGTTATTCATGACAAGCTCTCCCGGTAAGGAGGAATACCATTTATAGCAAGCCATGAATAAGAAGGTAGGGTGTGTTGGGGCGTGGGGGTGTGGTTGTGGAATAGCCAGACAAGGCAGGAAGCACAGGAGCGTTTCTAAAACGTCGAATAGCTTCTAAATTGTACAACACTGACAGAATACAAAGTACCGTAGTGGGATGACTTGTATTCTGAAGGACTATTCCTGCTGTTTTTTGTATCCAGGGTAGCTAGACGTTTTAATATTACTGCGGCTGCGAATCAGGACTGTTTTCAAGATGCCAGTATCAAAACGGTGTTAAAGACCATATAGCTGTTATGCATGGAAACGTATTCGTCAGTCACATAAAGTCCTTAACGCATGCCAGGAAATATGACAGGCCTACGTGGGTGAATCAGAAATTAACCGGAATATATTGTGTGGAGAAAATATAGTATTATTTGAGTCTGTAGAGTAACATAATGTTTCCACAAAATCACCCTTATTTAAATTGCATTAAATTTGATGGTTCGTGCTTGTACTGGTATGCACAATGAGCAGCATAGCCAACACAACAAAATTAAAAAAAAAAATCACATTTCCTATGAATTAGTGCCTCACTCATATTCACATATGTGTATAATATATTGTACGTAATACGTATGTTTCGATATTATGTCCCATTCTGTTCTGGTGTAACTGGTCACGCTTGTAGTTGCGGATATGTGCGCCAGGCGGCAGTGGTTGGCGAAAGCAGTTTAGAGTACATGTGCCAGGACCTCTGCCGACGGAACGCTATCTACTGCTAGAAATCTGCTTACTTTATTCAGCTTTTTTTAAAAGTCTTTTAATATTTCAGTGTGCATAAGCAGTGAAATGGTGATTTCATAAGGTCCCTCAAGAGCGATGTGTAATATAAGATGGGATAACTTGAAATTGTAAGTGCAAATATGAACTGTCTAATTTCCCAGCTGACATTTCAAAGGTCTATATAATAAATGTAACTTCCCTTCAGCTGATCCTTTCGTACCGCTGACATTTTAGGCGATACCGTAAGGTAATGTAACATTATCCTGTACTTTCAAGGCGCAGAATAGCGCTTTCGGTTTCACAGGTTTACGAGTTGGAGGACCGCAGCACCGTATTTCGGTCCCCGGTAGGTGTCACTTTTTTCTTCCTTGTCTAAGAAGCCTGCAGACCGGCTGTGGAAGCCATTCAGCCCCTCACTCGGTAGACACCGGGGAGTCTTCTCCCGCGGGTATAACGATGACTGGGATAACCGAATGCGCTTGTCTTTCTGTCTTTTATATGTACATTATTTGTTTTTGGCTGAAGAGTATAGTGGCGGCGGCGACTGTGTTGGCGGCAAGGTTGGCGGTGGAGGTCGTTGTGGTGGTGATGGTGGCAGGAGTGGGGTGGCGGCGGCCGTGGTAGTAGTAATAATAATAATATTTATGGTGGTGGTGGTGGTGGTGGTGGTGGTGGTGGTGGTGGTGGTGTTGGTGGTGTTGGTGGCTGCGGCGGAGGCGGCGGCGGAGGCGAAGGCGGCGACGGCGGCGGTGGTGGTACAACAGCAGTAGTTAACGAATAGGAAGGGAAAATAGGAACAGCAAGTGGCATGTGACAGTGTACTGGAGTCGCCTGTACTTCAGTACGTCTAGCCCTGCGGCATTCAGGTCGCCAAACTATACTTGCTATCAAAGGAGCTTACAAGCTACCAACTTGGGTTGGTTGTGTTAATGAGTTTCCTATGATTCGCACATTAAACAGCGATTATTTCCCTATATGGTATTAAGCGATTATTTTATATAATCGAGACAGTGTGTCATCTGTAAGTAGGATAAGAATTTTCAAATAAAAATTACTTTAATTTTAGTCCTTAAGCGGTGAGATGTCCATTAAAGTTGGGTTCTGCATTTTGTTGACCAGATATGAACATGTATTTACAAAGTTCTCCCTGAGTTTACTTCCAGACCAACGCTTTTTATCCTTCAAATGTCTTATGGCACTCGTATTATATTGGTAAGTCACCCTTAAACACTCTTCCTCCATTCCATGCAGTATGATCTATGTAAATGGCAAGGCGTTGTTAAATAATTCACGAAAGGAAACACAATAACATATAGACTACTGGAGTTCATTCCATTAAGTGAAAATAGACATGGAACATGCTACTTCCAGCTGGGATTCGTAAGTTGTTTTCCGAAATTCACTTTAGGTTGGGTAAACCCGTAGTTTAGACTGTGGCATTTTGAGTTATTGTTGCTGTTTGTTCACCCCTGCACTATCTTGGTATGGCAGCTATTCAGGGCAACGCATCTCATTCCCTATGACTGTTTAGAGGTATGTGTAATGTTGGTTGCTGTGGTTTGTGTACGACTGTTTGTTGTAAGCTAAGCGAGTTGTTCTTCCGGAGGGCTTCTGATGACTCAAGAACTCATAGAAAGCCTTGCAAATAAGCAAGACAGACATCGCAATCAAATACATTCGAATGTATATTTATTTATGTAGCTGCAAACTTACACATTCCCATTTCTGCTTAGATAAATCTAGCTACAGGGGGCCTGCAGTATCGGCGAGGTACAATCTGGTTATGTCATGTTTGTAAAAGAAGCGAAAATATTTTTGTCATTTATGATTTAGAAATTAATGCATAAGTTTAAAAGCATGTGCCTTCATGTTTTGCATGTATAATATATTCTGGATACTAGAAATCCTTATCGTCTTGTTGTTTATTTATTTATTTATGGTGCGCCAAAGATGCTGTCAGTATGTCAGAGTATGTCACACAATATTATAAGGCCCAATGAATGTTTTGATTGGAGCGGCTGTAGAAATCGGCGGGTGTGGCCTAAGCTGAGGTATTACCCCAGCATTTCTCTGGAGGCACTGAAGAAGCCCAGGAAGAAAAGCATTTGGGAGAGTCGGTGTCCGTACCGAGGTTCTGAACGTGAACCTCTCTAAGAGATGGTAGAGTCGTTGCGGATTTAACCAGTCCCTTCAGTGTGTTTTCTTATTACCTTTTTGTTCATTTAACGATAAGTTAAAAAACACAAAATTTTATGACATTAAATAATGTGATTTAATGCACAGTTTTGAAGGCTGAAACTGGAATGGTTCGTTGAGAAACATGAGGCACTGTGTAAATAGTCTTAGGAGATCAACGGAAGAATTAAGTAAGGATGATATGCTTTTAGCCGAGAACTGAAACCGGGCCATGTTGCGGAACAAGCGGAGTCGCAGATTTAATGATATTTGAAAGGATAGCATAATTACACAGCGGGTTGATAATGGAATGGTACCTCACCCTAGAACACAGTCGCCCTTTCGTCAAGCTTCAGTTGTCCAGAATGACTGGCTGTATGCTGAAAGTCTGAATCATGGGAGGTTAAGCCATAAACTTTCACCCGTTGCTGTTAAATTAAATTCATTTTACGCGTAAAGTAATCATACAACTTTACGCAATATTTCTTCCTTTCTTCTAGTTAATGTATTCCAGTTCTTAATATGACTGATTTGTCACAGGCGCGGATATGGAGTAAGATGACTCATCAAGGTACGAGAATGAATACTAAATGCATCTGAATTTTAAAAGAGTGGTCAGAGGCAGACCTCTATATAAAAAATCTGAAACTTACGGTTTCCGTAAAAGACATCTAATTTATTGTTTAGCAGAGCGACTGTTGGTTTCTCAAGGAGGACTCTGCTTCGTGTCGCTAATTAGTTGGTTAGGTGATTAGTGGCTGACTTAGTTGGTTATGTGGCTAGTTTATTATTTCGTTATTTTGTTGGTGAGTGAGTTGGTCAGTTTTTCTGGTAGTTAAATGTTTCCTTATTCAGTGAGGTGGTGAGTGAGTTTTGATTGTTAGTGAGTGCGTTAGTTATTCTAATAAAATGTAACGGTTGTATCGATAAACGCATCTTCGATAAATTGCTGTAAATGACAGGAGTGGAGACAGGCGATGAAATCTCTCCAATTCGGCTCTGTTGAGAGTGTGTTTCGTAGTGACCCATCAGGTCTTGCTCCCAATTGTCTTTCTTACGCCGGAGATGTCGTTAAATCAGTTAAGTATGTTAATTAAGGTTCATTTGGTATTGTAACACGTTTCTCTCCAATTTCAAAACTCAACATAAATTTTCTTTAAAAGTCAACACTGGCAGTCATCCACTAACAGATGAATCCAACAAATAACAGAATCTATTTTCTCCGGAATGCTGTCATCAGTCGGCTACTTCCCCACTCTGTGGCATTTAGACATTAAGTTTCTTCTGTGCTGCTGACGTCATCACTGCGTCACAACCGCTATTAATGTAACGAATGGTATAACAGGCTAACGTGTAGAAGGGGCATAAGAACTAAAGGCAACAGCATAATCTAGCGCGTCCGTTTCTGGTGTATTTAAAAGTCTCTTTGCTTCCGAACGTTAAAATAAACAATAAGTAATCCACATTGGACAGTACTGTGAAATGTGGAAATATCTGACCTGTAATGTCGACACAGTACAAACAAGTCGTGTCCAAAACTATTAAAAATTACAAAACGCAAAGGTCAAGGTACCGAGAAATATAAGTGAAGAGACTGCTGGATGGTTGAGGCCGGAAAGGCTCAAAAGGGGCCCAATCACTCGATGCTAGATTATTATTGTTATTGTTATTATTGTTTGTTGTTGTTGTTTGTTGTTGTTGTTGTTGTTGTTGTTGTTGCCTTTATACGTATAGGGTATTTACAATTATGTACCTGAAAAACCATGTGTATAGGATACATAGTTTTTCAGCTCTCCTCTGCTTACAATTCACGGTACATGTAATGTTATTTCCCATGTTAAACTTCTGTACTTTTGCATTAGTACTCCCCACGTTATGTGTGCAGTGCCCAATATGTTTGTTTCCTCTAATTCATTTATTTCGTGCTTCCCCGGTATGTTGCTCAGGTATTGTCTGAGTGACTTTGATATGGTTCCAGTACCCCATGTTATTATTGGTATCACTTTTTTTTTACATTCCACATGCGCTGTATTTCTATCCTAAGGTCTTTATATTTTAGAATCTTCTCGGCTTTTTTATCATATTATTTTTATTATTATAGCTGTTGTGTCAGCACATTAATGATAAAAATTGAAGAGAATTAAGATGACGTTGGAGGAAGAGAAGAATTAGAAGAAAAGGATGGTGGTGGAGGTGGTTGTTGTGATGATGAAGATGATTAAGAAAAATGTGGTAATTGATTTTAATTCATAATAAATAGTCGTATATGTGGCTGGATAAACACGCGAGGTACTTGGCAACCGTGTATCGGAATGTCTGGGTCAGAACAAGCAATATGCCGGAGTGCAGTTTTCACTTCCCGCAGGGGCAAAAATTTTTACATTCACAACGTGAATCTGAAATCACTTTTGGGATTGGAGACTCTTTTCCCTGGGGTAAAGCCAGTGGGGTAGTGGAGCTTCCATCTCAGGTCGAGGTCTAAATTCAATGTTCCTTGTTTTTGTGGTCTGTGTATGCCATTCTGTACTCCGACTTAGGTAAAGGGACAACTTTACCTCACTTTGATTCGGATATTGAAGTAATTCAACATTTGGTGCGTAAACAGGACTTACAGAACTAAATATTAGTTGAAAGAGCTGTTTCGAATTAATTGAAGTAAGGCAAATGTCAACACAACACTCAGGCCTGCCGTAACACAGTGGAGCTCTTTCAGATATTGGACTCTGTCTCTCAGTGACACTAGTGACTCACTTCTTCCCAGTATTCTTTACCTAATTCTTATTCGCGGTACTTCACCTCATGTTATTTCTCTTCTTTAAATTCATTTATTCCAATCTTAACTCATTCTTTCTTCCATTGAATTTTATTATAGACTTCATTAATTTAGGCAAATGCACCAATGTAATTTCAGCTAGGGGCTGGACGATAGGAGGCTTGATTCTTAGAAGAGAAATAGATTAATTTGCTCTTCATAACGCCCAAATTATATCTGAAGCCGAACCAGCCTCCTATAAAATCGGTACCGGGCGTTCTTTCTCCTGTGGTCGGGGCGTAAAACTGACCATTCACCCCCATCTAGTGCCGAGATTAAGAATGAGTGGAGATGGATCTTCGTGGCTTCCGCAGCAACTTTTTTAATTCTTTAATGTTGTTTTTTGTTTACTGTGGAAGCACTCTAGACCATGCCTACTAAATTACATGCCAGAATATAGATAAATTTTTGTTCACGAACGTTGTGTGTTTTCGTTTTATG
>BLKM01000389.1:3703903-3836403 GCA_013340265.1 Coptotermes formosanus | reverse complement strand
CTTTACCATGACAGCGGAAACAGCAGGTTCCACTGAGATGTTGATATTAGATGTCAAAATATACGACTTCATATCCTAGAAGACTTCAATTTTTTTAACCACTTCTTCCATCTTCAGAGTAGGGCTTTTCTACTCTGAAGATGGAGGTAAGAGATTAACTGGACACGTTGGTAGCTGCTTTTAAATCTACAAGGAGTCACACTTCAGAATATTTGAATTTTAATCTGCTGCCTCCCTATTCAGAGCAGAGTTTTCCTTCCCTAAAGATACAGTCAGAAATTTTCACCGAAAAGTGAGTGCTTCTCTACTAACGCAAAGTTGAAGCTATCACAGGAAGGCACCTGACAGAGCAGAGGTATAGCTGCAGGCATTGTTGACCTCGGCACTAGGTGGAAGTGAGTGGTCAGCTTCACACACTCGCTGATTTACCTCGGGTGAAAGAGGCCCCAGCGCCCTTTAATAGCAAAGTTGTTAGGGCGCCAGAGCCGGTATGGACGTTTTTAGAGGAGAAAATGCTTTAGATCCTACCGAGAATCGAACCATGCATTCTCGGTCTTTTATCTCGCAGTATATCCACTATACCGACTACATTGTTTCGACTTCTGTCTTAACAGAATACACGGCGTCACATCCTGGAACATTCTGATCGTACGTTTCTCGTCTTTGCAACGTAGGGACAATCCTGTTTTCGCAAAAATGAATCTTCTGTGTCTGGACCTGGAAATCATCAGGAAGCATAGTATCAAAGTCTTGGCTCTGTCCTGGTGTACACTCTGCCTTTATTTCATGCTTTCTTCCCTTCGTTCTGTCCGTATTTCTTCCTTTGTTTCTTTCTATTTCTTCCTTTGTTTCTTTCTATTTCTTCCTTTGTTTCTTTCTATTTCTCCCTTTGTTTCTTTCTATTTCTTCCTTTGTTTCTTTCTATTTCTACCGCGTTCTTCCTTAGTGACATAAGGTATCACGTGGAGTCTGAACTGCAGGTGTCGTATTATGAACGAGATGAGGTGATTATACTGCTGCAATTTATTAATGTAATATTATCACACACACTTTTTACTCACATGTCATCCATAAAACCGTTCTTCTTTACGCATTACGGCCCATTTTGTGATAAGTTTTCTAAGCTTTTCAGGCAAAGATTGAATTCGAAAAGCTGACGCTCACTGCCCTTAAATCAACGGCGCTTTCACGTCAGTGGTTAATAACAAATTTGGGTTTCAACATTTCATTTCATTTCATTTGTCTGCGAATGTTGTCGTGCCGACCAGTGTTTTGGAACTACAGTTTAAACAGACTGTACACCCTACGTGACCTTTCCTTATTAGCACCAAAACCACTTATTCCGTTCTCACAAAAGATGAAAAGAACTTTCGATAGTCGCAAATATCGACACTGCACCGTATCTCGCTCCTTTATTTCCTTCAATGGTATGTAATTTTCTTCAGACCTTTCTCTTTCCGGTTCTATTTCCTTTCCTTCCAGATTGTGACGTGGTTTGTCTTCAGACCTTCGGTTTGGATAGGACTGTAATGTTCATGGCCTGGTTTGCTTTCTTATCGTCTTAAAATTACAAGAAATAGTGAGCGAATTGCTCCCCCTTTCCCAAGAAAAGGCAAATTTTCACTATACCAAATCTGTTGTTATTTTGTGTACAAAGATTTCATCACAGGATGATTCTTGGACAGAAGGACATTAGTGAGCCTTTAACTCATTAATGCCAATCTTGGTGCACTCTTTGGTTTCGTAGTCCTTCCCTCTTCTACCTATTCACAGCAGGTGTCGAGGTTGTTTATTTTCACTTGATCACACTCAGGCACACACCACAGTCGGTAGGAGTCCTCTGGATGAGGGATCGGCCCGTCGCAGAGACCTCTACCTGACAACACAAACACTCACAAGAGACAAACATCCATGCCCCCGGTGGGATTCTAACCCACGATTCCAGCAAGCGCTGGGCCGCAGACCTACGCCTTAGACCGCGCGGCCACTGGGATCGGCTTGGTGCGCTGTACTAACCTGTAATTATTTACGTGCTGCCGGTCTCGTATTCGTGAATGCACTTAAGGTTACTGTAAATTTAAAAAGCGCTCCGTCTTGGACAGCGGTTGGAATTTAAACCTTGGCATCGTTTGAGGATTAACAAAGGAATTAACTATTTAGAATTAATTACAAATCGCATCGTACCAAGAGGTTTTATCCTTTAATAAAATTCTTGTGGGGTTCGTTTATTCCTTAAGTTTCATGTCTACATTCAGCAGCTTATTATTTGTTGCCATAAAGGTAAAGTAAATGTTAAATTTCACCCTAGAACAGGCTTTGCAGCCCAGAGGAGGAGTAGAGATATAGCTCTACTCTTTCTTTAACCTCGGCGCTACATAGGGTTGGGTCCTCAATGCCACGCCTCGCCTGCTTTACCCCCGAGAAAGAGACCCACCACCCATAATACAGGATGCTGTGTGGGTCCCAGGGCCAGTTTGGAGGGGTGCGGAAAATCTCGCCCCCACCGGGATTCTATCCTCGGACAGTGCAGCCTCTAGCGAGTCGCCATACCGACTACGCTGTCCCGGCCCAGATTTGTTGGCGTAAAACCAGAGTTGAATACAGAAATAACACGGCTGCCTTTTTCATGTTTTTGGTGATATAAAATTAAAACCCACAATATAACTGTGGAATTGTCTCTAGTAGTATGATACTTATGCAGAGTTCCTTAAACATCCGTGTGATTGTTCTAAAGTTATGAAAAGGGACCGAACAGCGTTGTGTACGCAGACACTGTGGAAGCCTAACGTTTTTTTTTTGTTACAGAATGAGCAAAGTAGGAAAGAAACATGGAATATTTCGAGGTGATAAAAGTGCCAAAATAACTGGTACAAAATATCTCCATACTTCATTCCGATTAACGTAAAATTGGTCAAATTAACTTCTCTTGTGTCACAAAGGATGTACTGCCCATAAAATCACGTTACTAACTGCCGTATACCCTGTCATAACAATGATTTAAATTAGAGTATCTGCCATTCAAATGAAATGGAAATACTTGAGGTAACACAGTATTGCACAATGAAATGAGTTTTGCTCTGGCTGTGTCCAGCGAATGAATAGGGCATAACCGTTGGCATGTAGCGACGAGAGACTGTGAAATCTGTTATATTTGACTGGCGTATTTTTGTCATGCCCTCGCCGCTCTGTGCCTTGATATGGTAATCCGTGTAGCGGACGATGATTTCCTGTATACATTGCTGTTTTCCGTGCTTTCATAATGAAATGCATGCCCTTTCTATTTTCTGCATTACCCCTTCCGCTTCTCGTTACGTGATTCGCTTTGTCCTGAAGGCAAAGGAATGAAACTTAAAACGAAAATGTTGGTTTACTTCGTATTTGCAGTGTCGATGGCTTTTGTTAACGTTTCGGTTGAAAAATACCTCAGAGATTTTCGACATTTGAACGTTGTGAATAATCCAGTAGAGCGTCTTGACTGAATTTTTTTCATTTTCCGTCGCCGGAGGTTAAAAATCTCACAAATTTCGGAGATTATATCTGCCTCCGTCTTCGGATGGATCGGAAATCTACTGCGGTGTGTCTATTACAAACGGTTATTCTCAGTTTATGGATTGACTCTAGCTTTGCGCTCTACCATTTTTCGCTGGGTGTGAGGACGGGGCAGATCCAACCTTAGGAACCTCTTGGGGTTTTCAGGTTCAGTCGATTGACGGTACCTCAAATTTCAGTCATTTCTACGGCCTGTGCCATCATCAGAATTCTTTAAAGTTGATTGCAAGGGATGTTCGATATATCTGGGTGTCTTTTTTTTTGCACCATGACATACTGGTACATTTGCATCGAGAAATTATGAGTATTAAAATGTAGCTGGAACTGAAGAAAGAAAAAAGGTTAATGGAATATAAGGCGGGAAACATATCCAAAATGATCATGGAGAACCAAGAGAAGGTTATACATGTTTAGTTGTATTTAGTGTTGTATATATTTAGAATATATTTAGTTCCCAAATGTAAATCCAAGTACAATATACAATAATTATTGTGTCTTTCCTGCACCTAGCTCAGTACCTCCAGGAATGTATCAGGATGCTCCCACAGTGGTTTATTTTTGGTTTATTTATTGATAGGGTAAAATTAAATGAGCCTTAAAGGAATAAAGTCGTAAGGTTTAATTTAGATTCAGCTGGCTCATAATTTGTACAGGTGGTGGGAATCTGGGAACACTTAAATAAATATTCTGCTTCCATAAAATGATAAAATATTTTTGTCTTTCTGAGCCACTGTTTTTTTTTCTGAAGAAAGACATTGCTGCATGGAGTTAGTCAGCTACTTGATCAGTCACTAGTTCAAACTGTGCGCCGTCAGATATCCTAATATCATACTTAGTGGAAAGTTAATTGGAACTGATGTGGCGATTTGCGGCCTATTTCAATGTAATATCGCGGAATTCATGGGGACGAACTAAAGAAAACAAAAGAAAACTTCAGTTAACGTAAGAGACATTGAGGCTAAGATTTGAACCCGAGTCCTTCCGAGTGAAGATCATCAGCGCTCACTCGAACATGACTTTTGGTGCATCAGTATTGGTTGTTATAAATTCCCAAATCGTTATCTTGGATTTTATTTATTTTGGGAGGACATGTGAACTCTGCCTCTCACAAAGACTGGTTAAATAAATTAAGAATCAAACAAATAAAATAACTTGCAGATTGTTTAATTCGTCGCAACATTTCAATACTCTTTTGTTTAATTAATTGGAACATTATTGATTTCTGTTGGAATGTAAATTAATTTTAACTTTATGAATGGTGGCTAGACAGCTGGCTTCCCATGTAGGCCTGATATGGATAGAATGCTTAATGGAATTTTAGTCCGAGAACGCGAACAAAATATCGGATAACTTATTATACAGTGTAATATTGTGTGCTACATTCTGTATGCTGCGTATAGGAGATTGGTCTGTTTTGGTATGTGACGCCGTGTACTTCAGTAGATACGAACCAAAATTTCGAATGAAAGTGCTGTCTTTTTTGTAAAGGTAGGAAACCTCGTCTGAATGTTGGTATCCATGAAACTACACTGAGTCACTTCCCACAGGACAGCAGCCTTCACCGCCAATGTCGTTTGATACAGCAGTCTTAAATACTGGTAACTGTGTCATCTCGTATTTCATATCTCGGAGCTTCAGAGTATATAGAATGAAATGCAGTGACCCCTGTGGTGTAATGCTTAGTTCTTACTGGTCAGGGGATTTGCTAGCACAGGACAGATGAGATTGCACACATTCATTATACTGCGTTTGTTTTATTCTAGTCATTCAGTCTACTGTTCTTGTTCGACTGGCATGCACAATGACATTTTAATTTACTCTATGAAAGTTCTTGTTTTTGAGGATCGTTTCTATTGCAGTTACGATTCTTCCAAAATAATATGGCGATCGTTGCACAGTTTATTCCATCTCAAATGAACAGTGCTATCCACTCATATATGATGTTCTAAATTTTCACACGGGAGGTCCTCCCAACTGATTCATGCTGCACCTGATCTCACGAATCTGTTCCGACAGTGCGCCATGCAATGAGAGTACATCGTGTCATAACCTATAAGACCACAATGCAGATCTTCAATCTCGATTTTCGCCGTAATCAGCAATAATATGTTTAGCGCCTTTAAGCTTTGCGTAACATAATCTGCCACCGCAGCTGCACTCACAGACCATACTAAGTACTCAGATATCGTTGTAACAGGATTTGTAGTGCAAAAGCGGTATCTAGTATCGTCCCCGGCAACTGTCGCAATTAACCCTTTAAAGACGAAGATTATCTGTTTTATATAAGGACTCAGTGCGTACCGCGCTGTAAACACTCTCCACTTCGGTTATGAAAACCAGTCTCTTAATGTTTTATATGGCAAAAGCTGCTGTTTGTTCTGAGATCCGTACAAAACACATAAACGCAATGTGGGCACCACCTAGAATTTTTTAATGTTAAACCTGGTCGTATGTAAAGTTACCGCTAGGCTTTAAACGGTTTTAATACAAGTATAACTATGCGACAGACGAAGGCAGTTGGTAGAGGCACTGCGCTACAAGCCGGATGGTCGCGGCTTCGATTCCAGATGGGATCCTTGGAATTTTTCCTTTACTTAATTCTTACGGCCGCACTATGGTCGTGGGGTCGACGTAGACTCTAACAGAAATAAGTACCAGGGATATCTCCTGGGGAGGTAAAGACGGCCGGTACGGAAAGCTGACAACCTTGCCACTTTCATGTGCCAATTGTCTAGAAATTCTGGGAGCCTCAACTTCTACTACGCTCAGGGCCTGTCCAGGCCTGTATAGGGATCACTGTTGAAAGCAATTCAATTGAATTTTCAAGTGTCAAGTTTGTGTATTGGTTCAGCCCACTTGTATAAAAGGCTGGGACTACTAACCTCAGTGAGGCTAAGCATTGGGTTGGAGTTTATTGAAAGGCAAGCAGGAGGAATGGATGCTTTCGCTGTCTGTCTATCTCAGTGTCGAAATTCTTTTTTGTACTGCAGTTAAAGTTTGTTCGTGACATCTGGACCATAACTGGAAGTACTGGGTCCGTTAATGCCTTCAAATTCCTTCTGAGAAAATCCTTTCCCCCCCAGATCTAAATCCTCGAGTACCACAGTTTGAACTTAAGTCACTTCAGTGCCATTCACATCACAGGTGTTATCCCCAATAAAATAATACATATTCTACTGGCAGTGCACTGCTTCTTAGTCTACTTCCTTGAAAAAGGAAATAAAGCAGGACTGTGAGATCAGCAAAATGGCTGTGTCTAACCATTTTGAAATATTTGATAGGATTTCAAAAATCTTAGTATGAACGTTATGTTATTGAGAGGACTTCAACCCCCGTACTTTCCAACTTCACACAATCAGTACTAACTTGGTGGCCTCGCATAAGTAGGAGCCAGTTGCAACACTGACCTTAGGGTCGTCACATTGTATATGGTAACAGATCATTAAAAAATGTGAAAATTTGTAAGGCGCTACGTTCTTGTATGAAATAATAAGACAGTAGACGCGCGAATGTTTCAGGTTGCTTTGCTTAGTTGATGGTAACTAGACATGTAGAATTCTGTACAGCGATAGACCACAGGTATAACTACATACTACAGCGTATATTAGATATAGTGTGTACTTCAACACTTACAAGTATGGCGGCAGTGCGAAACCTTGAATTTATATCCAACGTATTTAAATATGTGAATAATAAGTTATTCACAAAAGTGCGCGCGCGCGCGCGTGTGTGTGTATCCTTGGTGTGAGTGAGTGAATCACACCGTGGTTACCTGTGAGTAGGTACTGAGACCGAGAAAATTTTGAGCATTAATTATATAATACAACAGGCAGAGTATGTTCTCTGTGAGGAACGAGCTGAGGCTGAAGAAACAGTTGATCTTCGAGCATATAATAAAACATAGCGAACCTGAATGACAGCGTGAATATTAAGGCAGCATAGCATGCGATGTGCACCAGCTAATAACGCTAATGTAGGACCAGAACTCTGTGCAACTGAATTGTACGATTCGCGAGTTATGCTCCGAAATCCTTGCGTGTTTATCAGTGCATTCATTATCTTAATTATATGCGCCGTTGTTTGCTTGCTATTAAGGGGGCGTTCTGTAGATTTCTCAACACGACACCGTCCACATTTCACTGTGAATGAACTCCATCAACAAATGGAATTTATATTCACGAAAATGTTAAGTGCAGAATAAATACAAGAATTCTTGAAGTAATTAAATTCAGAAAGGTTATGTTAGCATCTCTTTTCTTGTAACTGGTTTTCCTATAGATGTACCGAAACGCTGACAAACGTTTATAATCCTATTGTTCTGTAGCTGAGGTGTGTCAGACTAGATTTGAACCGTGGAATTCTCAAACACGAATTACGAAGGTAAATGTATCTGAACTAATTGGAAAATTTTGAAAGAGTTCAGCAGTACACTTTTCAGCCCTTCGGAAATACGTGGAGAAGAGCAGCAGCCTTTTCACGCTCCGTGATCTCACTTGCAGAGGTCGGCGGAAGGAATAAATCACGTGTTAGGTGTCATGAAACCTGAAGCTTGTACCTTCTAGTTAGTTGTTGCGTGTGCGCGCACACTTTATTGCCAGTAATTGGTGAGTAATGGAGGATCCTGTACTGGGTGACACTGCTACGTCATAATGTGAGAGCACTCTGGTTAATTATTGGATTCTGGGAGAGAGCAAGAGACAAAGAGAGAGCTTAATTAATTTCCAGTGTGAAACTCTGCCGATGTCACAGCGCGATCTAGCTGCTCACACTGTGTGCGCCTCTCGGTACACGTTCGTATGTGACAGACCTTACGTGTGGTACGTCGACTCCGCATGTGAATCATTACGCCTCGTGGCACTCTATGTTTTACATGTTGACACTGAAATAATATTTATGCACTTCAAGTGTGTCTGTCATTCAACAAACCTATAAACATTCAAGCTGGCTCAAGAGACAACACTTCTGACTTGTATCTAAAGAGGCCCCAGTTCGAATCTAGGACGAGACACAGACTCACATGAATTTATCAGCCTGTCCAAACAAATTCCGGGGTAGTATCTCATATTACTTTACGACAGTTTCCTTCAACGTCCTTTCTAATTGATTTCACTAATTGTCCCATCATTTGGTGATGTATAGCCCTAAATGTTGACATCGTCGTTGAGTGAACTGCAACTAAATGGCGTTGTATCAGCTGTAGGCCTTGTGTAGCGTCTGATAATACGACATGATTATTACAAAACGTCGCGTAATAGAGTTGTTCTCAAGACACTGGAGCTGTACGGCTACGTAAGACATTTCTCGCCTTTACGGAGTCCGAAAGTTCGTGACTATATTTAAAAAAGTCTACCGCGAGACGTAGTGCTAGCTAGCTTAGTACTTTCCAAACACTTCGCTTTGCTTATTTTGAGACTATTTTCGATATTGTTCGTCCATCTACACCAAGGTCTCCCCAAAATACATTTTTCTTTCATACATATATGTATTTATATATGGGCCATATTTTTATGTCTCAAGCATGCTGTGTTCCCCGCCTACCATACATTGTTTGACTGGTATACGGTAATAAAGTTTGAGGGGTATTGGAAGTCATGAAATTTACCACTGTGTTGCCACTTCCTGTTGCTTGGACCCTTGTGCTGTGGAGACACTGTGTTCCTGAATTTCAGAGGTTTCATCGAAGTTTATGCTGTTTAACCATCCTACATCCTCTAAATACTTTACCGTTGCTGTAGTGAGCTGAACAGATAAATTTCCTTCATGTGATTGTCAGTAGGGAAAGGCTAGAGGCTTGGAGTAAATTACTAGTAGCGGTGTATCTGTACAATTTATGTGGTGTTCCTTTATGTAATTTGCATTAACGTATTCTGATAACAGACAGTTTATGGCTTGTGGACTAAGCGTGTGTGTTATTCACTTAGAGAGGACGAGATTGCTTGCAGTATATCGGGGATTGCGTTAGTCGCTAGGAGGTCTCAACCTCTTTACACTTGCGTTATAAAATATGTTTCTTATCAGGCGGTCTCGACATATACATACTTTCACCCAACAGACTGTCACTGTTTAACGACGTTAATCATTAGACAGTCTCGACATATACATACCTTCACCCAACGTGTTTAACGGCGTTAATTATCAGACAGCCTCGACATGTACACCCTTTCACTTGTAGCTAACAGACTGTCATTTTTAGTGGCGTTAATCATTAGACAGCCTCGACATATATGCTCTTTCACCCAACAGCCTCTCAGTGTTTAACGGCGTTAATCCTCAGACAGCCCCGACATGTACATACTTTCACCTGTAACAGACTGTCAGTGCTTAACGGCGTTAATCATCAGACAGCCTCGACATGGCTTGCACTTTGATTCTTCTGTGCGTGGATTTTCGTTGATTTTCTGCATGATTTTCCTATATTACGCTCTGAATAATATTCTTTACCACGAATATTCGGCAACTAACGATAAATATATACTGTCCAGTATTGTCTTGGCCTTTTCCAGCCAACGGCTTTGTGTTTTGAATAAATATGGCGTTCCAAAAGGGTATCTGGTTTTACCAATTATTACTTGATTTTAAATCATCACTACCATTCTCGTCATCAGCAGCAGCAGAAGTAAAAAAATATAAGCCATTCGAGCGTCAATCAATAGAATGGCCGCCTAAGAGAGCTGTGGTTTTAGTCTGTATTGCGGTTGATCAGAAATCACCTACATGTTTCGATCATAATGCCATCATTTTCAGACTGTGCTTTTTACAAAGATCTAAAAGCTATTGACCTGCATATGCATGTAAGATTGAGAATTCATTTTGCACTTGAACTTATGTGTATGCCGTATAAGTTTCAGTGAGTTAAAGGGATTAGTAGCCTGTGCGAAAACACAAGAAATTTTTAGGATGGCGCACGTTGGGTGTATGTCCGTGGATTTGCTCCGGGGGATCGTCTGATAGCTGATTGCTGACCAACCGCAATATAGACGAATAAACCTCAGTTGTGTTAGACAACCGTTCTGCTGATAATTTGTTATCCAACACAAAGGGATGCAAGACGTCAGTCATTCCAGCTTCATTTCTTCTTCGTGGTCTTTGACCTGTCCTTCTTTTCTGTGGTCGACCAACGTTTCTGATAGCAGTCGGAATGTTTAGTTTTAATGCGTGCATTCTGTTTGTAGTGCTGTATTCATTAACTTAATTTTGTAAGCTAAATTTATCCTCTTCATTCATACTGCAAAAACGTATTCAACACTTTGGAACGTGCTCATTTTGTCAGAGAGGTAACGTTGCCTCAAAATTTAAGAGTCACTTTCTATTATGAATATTTGTCTGCTAATGCAACACATATGAATGCTATAATTCTGTATTAACAGTAGTTCGGACGCGATGAAGTTTCGCGTTATGCTGAAACACAAACTGGAAGCTCTCTGTATAAAAGTGCATGACGCCTCCGCACTTCTCCCCTCATATGCGGGAAGTGCTCTATCATATTAGCAAGCAGATAATTGAAGGAGTGTCGGATGGAGTGGGGTGAGGCATGCCGACAAAGGTGTGTACTCAAAGTCCATTATGCTTTTGAAAATTTGGTTTTACACTAGAAGCTATGACGGGTTTTTATAACCTCCATCCCAGATTCCCCCATACATTTTGCTCTTTCTGCCAACCCTACTCATCTCCCGTAGCGTACCAATGTACGTAGTCTGGTCCAAATTAAACTTACGGAAGTTGTGTTCTATAAAGGTGTTTTTCTTCTTAATACGAGATATAATTTTGTAACATCTACTGCTTTATCGAGTGTGATAACGTGTAGTGTGACGTGTTTTGCGGAAACATACTGCCTCAATCTTCAGGTAAAGTATGCTTTGTACTCCTATCTTTCTTGGCCACAATAATCTCAAAATTCATAATATTGTGTTTTTGTGTATCTAAAATTTATATTTAATTAGGAGACAGGAAAGAAAAAAATTCAAAACTGATTTGTACAAAGCATTTCACGAATTTAAAGTCATCTGACAGCACTTCTTAAACGTAACGCGGCAGTTACTTTTGTTGCCAAGTATGTGAAATTCTCTACAACTTTGGAATAATTTATTAGCTGTCCGTGGATAGTATGTATTCTGTAATGTCATGAGTCGTCTGTACTTCCGATTCTCGAATAGATGCAGCAGAAACCGCCTTCCTCTCTGTCAGTAGCATACTGTCGCCAACTTTTTGTCCATGATGTATCACTCAATCGAACTGCCGAAGAAAAGCATGGCTGTCGAAGGAGCAGACCTGGTTGCTATGGCTAATTCGACAAGTATTTCTTATCGTGGCGGAGATTATCTTATATTGTAGAAAGGAATTCTCACTACCAGCCAGTAGGAAAGGTCGGAGATAGTCGCTGCAACTCAGCAATCAGAATTTTCGGATTAGGCTACGGATTTTATGGCAAGATTCGATTCCATGCAAGGGCAAGAGGTTTTTCCATCCTCAAAAGCGTCCATACCAGCATCGTGGCCAAGGCAGCCTCCTATTTTATGGACACCAGGGGTTATTTCACTGGTGACAAAGTGGCC
This sequence comes from Coptotermes formosanus, assembly GCA_013340265.1. Taxonomy (NCBI): domain Eukaryota; kingdom Metazoa; phylum Arthropoda; class Insecta; order Blattodea; family Rhinotermitidae; genus Coptotermes; species Coptotermes formosanus. The sequence continues at coordinate 3,824,302 of BLKM01000389.1, read as the reverse complement.
AGGGCGTCAGGCTGACTTCGCAATCCATGACATAAGGATGCACAGAATTGTAGCTCCGCTGTGCCCATTCGTGTTGCGGTACACAATTAAAACAGGGAAGTTTTAATTTCAAATTTATAGGCACGTAAAAATTGATACTCCTCTAAGCACTGAGACGGTCAAATCGGTTTCCTCCCGCTCATGCACTAACATTTTATCCCTCTTTTGCTCTCTAGTCTGCTTTTGTCGAAAATGTATACCTTCAGACAAGCTAACCTCTTTGTTACTGCAGTATTATTTAGATTAATCTGAAGAATTGCTCCTGTGGACAAGTTTGGGTCACGTGACTTGAGAAACTTGAATTCAGTAATTCGAAAGGAGTAATCAGACTTCAGTCAGCAAAGTTAACACATGTCGATATTAACCACAGAAAACTGACGACGGCTCTCAGCTACTTGACTTGTCCTTCTTTTCAACTTTGTACAGAGTTGACCAAGAGAATGTCCGTGGTTTTCCACCTACTTAACAAAGATCCTCATTTCTTACAGCGAAATTGCTGCTTCCTCCGTATTTGCTGGTCATTAGTTAAACGCTGTGTCACCTCACAGAACTTATTAAGTCATCACACCATAATGAGTTTGCAGTAAATGTGTTATGCACCAGCTTTTATCTTCGCCTGCGTTTGCAGTCCACGATCTGACTCACGTAAACCGTAGTGTAGCATGTCTCCTTGACCTTAACTTATAAAATTTCAGATTTTTTATGCAAAGTCATGTGGTAATTATATGGTCCCATGTGTGCTGATTGAATCTAACAGTGCTGTTTACTCCACACCATGTCTTTTAGAGGCAATAAACTGTTCTCAACTGCGAGTCATGTTTATCGCTTGCTTATACACGGTATCTATTGCATCGTCTGCCTGAGCACGGTAGATCTCACGGGATGACCTTGCCTTAAATGCGATAAAATTTACGTGCTCGGGGACACGATTAAAGAAACATTCTATATCATGTATTCTCTGTGTACCTCTTTACCAACTCATGACTTTAATATCTTATTTTACTCACATACCGACAGTTCACAATAACTTTAATTGTATAGTTTATTTTAATTGAAGTAAATTAATATTATATTTAATATATATTTAAGTGCACTTTATAATGAAAATTACTGTTTCTGATTAACGATCCGGATTCAATATTTTGTATCTAATTAATAGATTTATTAGCAACGCTTAGATGGAAAATATCTTGCTTTGTATTCTAAAAATGTCAAAGGAAGTTTTTATTGTAGATTTAGTGGTTGATAGCGTTTGTATGGAACCTAGTGCTGGGCGATAATCGAAGAATATATGAGCAGCCTGGAGACTGTGGCGGTTTATTTTTAATAGCGGAGAGTTTATAAGCATTATTAACATGACAAACAAGAACAGGAAGTAACAGATATCAATCTAAAGAAAAGAGGGTCTCATAAAAATCAGCGAAAATGGAAATCTTTGTCAAGCGTAAAGTCGATAGGAACGTGAATCTGATAGCCAATTTGAAACTTGTGTTGAATTAATAATGCGTGGCAGGTTAACCCACGTTCGTTTTAGGCTGTTAGGATGTAATTAGCGAAAAGATCCTTTTAAACTTCAACTTGAAATTATTACAAACAAATAATATTCACCAAAGGTACCTAAACATATAGCACAATTAATAAGTGAGGCGCGTCAAAGTCAGCCCAACTTTGACAGTCTTCGGATATAAAATAAACAGCGGCATAATTTATCAGCTTTTACTAACAGCCATCGTTTCAATATTGTCACCATAGAATCGTTTTACTTACACGTTTTAAAACATTTCCGTTATTGATAATTATTTAAAAGTTTAACAAATGACCAAAAACTTACTGTGCAGGACTTCTCTCAGTGAATCATTAGCAACATGCCAAATTTCTAGATAAACCGCTCTCATCCCTAGGTGGGTCTTCCACAGAATACTCCCTGCTGAACCACCAGTGTAGCTTAAATCACTGTTTCACTGAACATTAAGTAGGCCATTTGATCTCGGAAACATTAGTCCCCTCAGTTGGTGGTTCTGCTGCTGGGTGACTCCATCAGTAACCTCCGAGAATTAATAATGCATCATAACAGATTATTTCAGGCAGTCGCTACTACCTGGCGGCCCCCACAACTATGAAAATGACTTTCAAATCTGAGGCAGAGTAGGAAAAGAATTGTAATTGTTAGGTACATGAAGATAGGACAATTGATAGCGAATATATTTTTAATTATAAATTTAGAGCCTAGAGACATGGCGTGAAAAACATGATTTCATTTAGCAAGGTCGGTGATAGAGCTAGAGGGTTGCTGTGCGAACCGACAGCTGGAACAGAACCGTAAAATTACCCAGCAGCGTTCCGTTTTCAATTCGCAACACCACATATCGTGCAGCTGACAACTGTGTTATGGAAAGGGATGTACGGGTAGTTGGGAAAAAAATGAAGCAGTATTTGAGAATGTCAAATATTTTATTAAACTTTCTTGTAGTTTCCTAGGGGACGTTGTAACATTTCCGTAGGTTTTTACTTCGACTCGGTACGCAATGCATCATAGAACCTGTTTGTTTGTTTGTTTGTTTGTTTGTTTGTCTGTCTGTCTGTCTGTCTGTCTGTCTCTGTCTGTCTGTCCGTCCGTCTGTCTGTCTGTCTGTCTGTCTGTCTGTCTTGAAGTAGCAGGATCTGTAAGAATGTTCTGTTAACACCGTTTTTACTATTAGTGACGTCCTATTTTTAAGAATGGCAGCTTTATCATTGCAAACTATATAATATTACTTTTTCTACGCCGAGAGAGCAATAGGAGAGACGCAGAAAGAACAAAAGGAACAAGAAATAGTGGAAGAAAGAAAGTTGTCCCTTTATCTAATTAAGCATTAGTAATGAAAGCGTATGGACGATTGGTGGTAGGTTCCACGCATTCTTAACTTTGGTACTATATGGGAGTATTTGTCTTCGCGCCCATCTTCGTTGTTCTACGGGTAAGAGGCCACATAGAGTAGGAGGCTGGGCTGGCTTTAGGGCCGTTCTAGACCATCTATAAAAGAGAAAATAAAAATTATAACTCTTACCGGAAATCGAACCGCGACATCTCCGTCGTCTAGCTGGTGGCCTATTTCCAGCTTCGAAGTAGAGAAGAAAATGAAAAGCGGGAAAGACAACGAAGCGCCTAAATGCAAGAAAGAGAAAGGCGAACACATATAACGGAATCAAGCAAGGACAAAAATAAAATGAAATAACACAAATAAATCAAGGAACTAGACAAGAAAGAAATGAAGCAGTAACGAAATAGATGGAGAGAGGTAGGATGCAAGCAAAACCACAGGAAATATCACACAGCATAAAGCAGAACAAGAAGCTGTGCTTCTGCATGTTTGCTCTTCGATCAGGAGAGGTTCAGTGTGGCCGCAGCCTGGTTGCAGATTTTTAACCGTTAGCACCCTGCCAAAGCTATAATGTGCGTTGCTCTATCACTGGACCGTTCCGTGTATACCTCTGTAATTTCACTGCTCGACAGCTAACGTGAAGCAGCAGACACGTTTTTTAGGGGTAATATTCTCAATCTGTATTCATGGAGTGGACACTTTTTCGAACCGCTCTCTCTTTGCTTCTATCCTGATCTATATCAGTCCAACCCACACTTTACTCCTTGTTATATAACATGGGGCTCCGGGATAGCGCATTCGGTCTAGTGACCTGGCTACGGGCTGTACGTCAGACACAGTGCGATTCATTTCCAGGTAGGAACACGATGTTTTTCTCTTTTTCAGAACCTCCAGACAGGACATGGGACTGAACGAACGTCTTATTCATTAGTTATAGGAGCTCTTTCCTGCGAATAAATCTGCCGGGGCCTGAAGCTAACCACTCAGCTCCATATAGTGCCGAGGGTAAAAACATAGGAGCTGTACCTTCACGCCTACGTATGCCTTAACGTCGCATATAGGAACAGCCTTACTTCTAGTTCATTTACGTAATAGCAACTGCAGTGTTGTTCTGTCACGTACACCGAATATCTCAAGTTGCTTTTTCCTGCGCTTTCCCCAGCTAAAATTTTGTTACAGTTCCTTGACCCTTACAGCCTTTCCCGCATGTCCAACCCCGCTTTATTTTGCTTGATTACACTAGTATTTATTATTGGATGAACAAAACAAAGGGTAAGGTTTCTCTGTATGCAGACTTTTCCCCATATTCTCTTATTATCTCTCTACTGGACGGGGTAAAATACAAAGTTGTCCCTGGGCACACCACAAAATCTGATGTACACGTGGAGATACATCTCCGCTCATTCTTAATCTAGTCATTTTTGACAGTGACCATAAGTTTCTTGCCACGTCCGCTTTAACGTCGGAGAAACAGCACTGGTGTCCACTGAACAAGGGGCCGCGTTGGCTAGGTAGGACTTCTGAACGTTTGGAATTAGTTAAAAGTCTCTAGCCTCTGTCGGGAGTCGAATTATATTTCCGGTAATCCAGACCGTAGTCTAGTTGTCCTATTGACTGCCATTCCCCAGCCCCTCTCCCTGTTGAGTGCAGTACAAAACATGTATTCCTCTAACTACTGTGTTCCCCCTCACCCCCAATCCACGCATGTTATTTTCATAGTGATTCAATTAACGGTCTGCAGCTGTAGTGATTACTGTTCCTCATGTGTGCTTGTATTAATGCGGCGTCCATTTCTGAACTTCCCTTCCTTTCATGCCAACATATGTTACACCCAACAGAGTGAGGCAAGTTTTAAGAGGGCGCAGAATCGCCATGTGCAAGAACGCTCGCTTTTCAACCCTAACAAACGTAACAGTCTGTGAAACAGCGTGTGCACTCTACCTGTGTTGTATAATTCAATCCGCTGTGGATGCCTGGCGTCCCTCGTCAAAGGAAATTCCTTTGAAAGGACTGACCGCTGTGAGAAGCGAAAAACCGTCCTTCCTTCTCTCTGACGCAAGGGTAAATAAGCAAGTATTTTCAAATCTCGGACAGTCTGAAACATTTCGTCCTTTTTTTAACTACTTCGGCCTGCTAGTTTAATGATTTTAGCCAGATTTATATTTTTCCTACATGTGACGTGGGATTTTTATCTACATCTTAGAATTATGTTATCAGAAGAACATTGGCACCCAAAATAAAAAAAAAATAACAGAAGAGTGGAGAAAGCTGCGTTATGTGGAATTCGTAACTTATATTGGTTACAACGAATGAAGGAGGAGGGAAGAGATGAGCGGGACGTCTAACTCAGTCCGGCGTGCTTAGAAGTTATATACAATTTTGTTCTGAATACTTGCAAGGTAAGAACTTTTGGCAGACTTAGGCGTGGGGCTGAAAGATAATATTAAAAGGTAATACGAAGTTCTGATCTGGAATAAAGTGGCTTAAAGCATTGTTCAATATATGGCAACTTTGAATACAGTGACGAAACATCGGGTTCAGTAAAACTGGCTAATATCTCGAGTATCTGATAAACTAGACCCGTAAAATATTCAAGGAATTTGATCAAACCCATTAGGTAAGTAGTGACTCTTCCACCCACAACACTGAATGCCTTATATGTGCCGCTGTTCTACTGGTTGGGTGGAAAGCTTACACGGGTCTTACTATGAGGCTGTCTGGTGAAACCCGGAAAGCATACGAGCAGATTTATTTCAGAACAACTTCTCAGTAGCAGTTTATCGATTAACAGGGGATTCTGGGAACCACGTCTGATGCCTAGATCTGTGTACAGAAACTGACAGAAATTGCAATTCCAGTTGAAAACTCAATGGAAAGCTGTTTTTGTTCATAAGTGAAGGGCAGTTTAATTGTATTTCAGCGTCTAGAGGAGAGTAACTTCGTTCTTAATGCTGCCTCCCGCTTTCTCTGCTTTGTTTTGCCCTTTTCTTACGTTATCTAAGTCCCTCCTTTCTCCCATCATCATCTGATGTCCTTTTATTTGTCAATCCTATTGTAATTTCTTCGCCCTTCTATCTCATCTCTGTTACATATTTGTTTTTGTCAATAAGCTATCGCTCGAATATTTCTAACCGACGGGCCTGCTCTGCCATATAAGTACATTGATGAGATGTCCTGTATCTTAACCCTTCGAAGACTGAAATTTATCTGCATTATAGACAAGTTTAAAAATATTTATTTTATATCTCACAGGGAAAAGAGCGTATTTATTTCAAGAAGACCAGTCGGTGAATTTTACGTAGAGAAATAATATTTGTTTGCTGTAAAAATTAAACTAAATATTGTGGGGCTAAAATACGAAACTTTTAGTGTTAAATCTGGACGTAAAAGTACTAATCGCTAGGTTTTAAGTGGCGAAGTTTTATAAAAATTAGTAATCCATAAGATGAAATATTTCTTCTTTACTTCCCTGTAAGTGGTAACATGTACGTTGAAATTTATTGCACTTACACTTTTGAAATTACAGAATAAATTTTCTGCAGTTTTTGTTTAACTTAATTAAAGCAAGCTGACTGCTTGAAAAAATCTTAAAAAGGGAATAGTATTAAAACAGGAGCAACTGTAGGCATAAGACTGAAAATGTGGCTACCATGGCATGTTACATGTCGGTTGGAGTCTACTTTTTAGTTCCTCTGTGTTGTATATACAGTGAGTAATAAAGCGTCAAATTGCAGTTGGCCCCATGGGCATAGTTACGTGACAATAGAAATTTTATACAATAAATTTTCACAATTTCGTATTTGTATAAAAATATCAAGCGTTATAATTAAAATTACACACATATAATTAATTAAATTAAATAAGCTGTAATATCTCAGTCAGCAAAGTGACTTGCCACTGGCTAAACGGCAGGTATTTGATGCCCGGAAAGGGCAGTTTTGATTCCTTCCGTCGCCGTTGTGCCAAGAACGGTTGGCCGTCCATTCGATGAGGGTACTGTCAAGCTTGCCGGTCACCTATAATTAGGAGATGAATGCGTGGAGCCCAAATCAGTTCTCCCATACTGTTTCGTGGCTAGGGAGACAGGCACGACGAGCGATGCGCGTAACTATTTTAGATCTGTTTATCTGAATTTCATACGCATTCTCTCCTCGTGTTTCTTTCTTTCTTAACGTGCGATACAGATTTATCAGTTGTCATACGCGAGACAAATAGAACCTCAAACTTTTAGTTTTATTGAGTACGCTTAATTGTCTTGTTTTGATTATTGCATCTGCAATTGAATTAGGCTCCGTTGTTACGATAGAATTCGCAGCGTCGGGTGCCTGTTATGTAAGAAGAATTAATATACATTATCTAAGGTACGCCATGTGTATGTATTTTATTATATATTGCAGAACATAATTGTCTTAATTTGTGCATTTGTAAGTCACTAAGAGGTGATCTACCAAGAATTATACAAAACATATTTATACAAAATATTTTTGAAAATTAATCTTGTCCGAATGGCCTGAAGATGACCATACAATCGGTCGAAACGTGTAGCCACGCATTTGTATTATATAATATAATACAACATAATTAGATCTTTTGAAGGTGAACAGCAGCCATTTATAATTCGTACCACACAATGGGATGTCTAAGATAAAAATTGAAACAAAAAGTTAGCGCGAATAGTGTGAAATCTTTAGCGATAGTTCACAATAGGTTTTCACTAACGACATAGAAAACTGCTCTCTTCGTAGAATGACCCTTCAGTGATTCATAAATGTAGGTGTGCAGGTAATTAATTAAATGAAATGAAACGTGTTCGGTCAATATTTCACGTAATAAAATATTTCTTATATAGTGTGCTTTAGATGGTGTGTTCTAGTCTTTGACAGGCTCTGTAGCAGTAAGGTAAGTCCAGACTACTCGTGTTCGTAATCCGTGTTTTGTGTCTGAGTAAATGTGGACGGTTTTACGAGCCCGAGCCCCATGAGTTCCTGGGCTTGATTGGCATGGCAGAGGGCCAATAATTCACAGAGGGACTCGCCAAATAGCGTGCACTTCGGATATTTCTAACCACTGAACCAGCGGTCTGTATTCGCGCAGCAACACTCACAGCGAACATCACCCCCACAATCACAAGCACATGTAGTCGGACAGAACCTCTAGAAGCAACTGTTCATTACTGCTTCTAGTTCAGCACACGTCTGAGCGACATGACACGTGTGTTGTATGGTAATTGCTTCATCCTTGGGACATGTTCCATCATCCTTTTTGTTGGACCGTTTTCCATGAACGAATGCTTGGAACAACGTGCAACCAAGCACCTCTTTATTTCACACAGCGCAGAGATAAAGTAGCTGTTTGCTCGCTGCGTACTTGATTGCGTTTTCAAGCCTTACAAAATGGCAACACCAGGGGGACAGCGACAACATATGTTATGTGTGATACTGTGTGTTTCGGCTGGATTTGTGTCACACGTAGACCAAAAATAAGGAGCTTTGTTTGCAGAATGCTACACGTACGTGGAGAATGTCCTATATCGCTTACCGTCTGTAAGCTTTCACGTGCACATCTCCGACGTAATTCCGTTTGATATTAGACTGTCATCTACATTCTAGTATAAAAGTGTGTTATTTAACGACGCTGTCTCTTGCAAAGATTATATTGCACCGGGTGAGAAGTGACTGAGTAAATATGAAGAAGTTGTGGAATGGCAATAGCATAAGAAAACACAAGTACTCGGTGAAAGAATTATCGAAATGTCACTTTCTTTTCACTACAAATCCCACAAGGATTGATCTGGGATCAAACTCGGGCCTACATGCTGAGGGGTCGGCGACTAATCACATAGAGAGTGACACGGCCCTTAAACCTCAAAAATGCAATACAAAAGTAAAAAGTTCGAAATATGAATGTTCGTTATTTGTGCCATTGAATGTTACTCTGAAGCACAGAACTAGGTAAATCGGGGATTCATTGTTTATTCAGTAGTCCCTTCCAAACCATATTCTGAAACTAGTAAAATGGTGTGAAATGAAACTTAAGAAATGTTAGTAGCTTCCTACAATATACGCATGTAGATGTGTTACACTTCTAGGAACCTCAAATATTTTCCCCTACTTCATACTTTAGACGCTTTCGTGTCCGGCAGGAGTACTTAATCACATAACTCCCTTCGTCCGTCCATCCGACCGCCCTTATGTGACAAATCGATAAAAAGCTGACTGGATCTTAATTACATTTAATATTACAACACTTTACCAACAGTTTGTCGGGGTATTTCTGCTTTTCTCAAATAGTAAATTTTTTACAATTTCGCATTCACGATCATATCCAATTCTGGAAATATGTGCTTAGACATTTCTATACTAAGCATGCGCTAATCGTTTCCATGCCTAGTCCGCACGTGTGCAATGCCTACAAGTAATATGCTTTGGGCTTGTATGCAGGTTAAGAAAATATAATTGTAACTTGTAACACTAATAAATCACCAACACAATGCACTATATTATGATAAAGTCATTTAATATTTATTTATATTACCCTGACATGTTCCGGTGTTTATCAACACCATATTCAGGGGGATGTCCGTGTACTTTTAAGACCCTCGTCACTTTGGATAGATGTCTGTAGATGATATTAAATAATAAAATTTTTAAAATCGTATGTCACATACATAACACTTCAACAAGTTTTCGGTTAAGAGATAAAATAATAGTAAAATGATAAAATGATAATACATTGGCAGTGCTAACGTTCGATGACTGTTTCACAATTCACTGTTCACACTTTTTTCAATACACTGTTATGAAATTAGGCCGTTGTGCAGTCGTCAATTATGAGTCTCAAGCTACGTAAATTCATACAGGCGGTGGGTGTATTGGTGTAAAGGTCTGTGCTATGTTCCCGTTGCGTTCTGCATGGTTGTGTTGACTATGTATCGCGTGTTACAAAGTGATGAGGGTCTTAAAAGTACACGGACGTCCCCCTGAAGATTGTGTTGATAAACACCGAAACATGTCGGGGCAATATAAATAAATACTAAATGATTTTATCATAATATAGTGCATTGTGTTGATGATTTATTAGTGTTATGTGAAAATGCACGGTGAAAACAAAGTGAATATAACTTGTAATGTTTATAATCCGTGGACGGAAAAATGGAAATATGATGATCCAGACGGTTTGTGTTTTATTCGTGTGCTAATAGCAAACCTAAAACAGCTGGGCATAAGGGCAAATACCCATCAATTTTGGCGTTTTGGTAGGATTTTTATAGGAGCCAAAGGACCATAATTTTACGCTGTCCTTGCATTTGTGGACTTCTTTCATACTGCAGATTAATTTGTAAATGCATAGTAGTTTTATTTAAAACTCGTTTTTCTTAGTGATCTGTTGAGGGAATTCCCTGTTATTAACTCATAAGTTGCGTATTCGAACCTTTCTCAGTTGTTCAGCTTAATTCACATTAAAATCGGTTTTGTTCCTAAACTCCATTCATCACAATGATATGGTGCGGGCTGCTCTGTAGTTTGTTAGTGATATCTGCTTACAAATAAAAGAGTAAGTCAAAATAGTACAGCAGATACTGCTGTGTATGAAACACGTGTTTCGAAATGCATGTGCGATTCTCATTCAATTTTATTATAAATCAGGTATAAAAATAAATTACACGACATTAAATCGTAATTAGTGTATTTTCTCTAATATAATATATAATTAAACTTTCCTCCAGATATGTTAAATGTGTTGTGGGTTTTTTCTCCACCCTGAATGTAATCCCTTTCTTGCACTGATTTAAAAACATTGAATTCTCTTGTATCCTAAGACGAATTTATTTTCAAATTATTGTCTGATTTATTTGTTACCGTCATTTATTCATAAGTTAATACTATTACTTGTTAACCCGCAGGTATTATTAAGTTTTACGTAAGTAATTTCCATTCAGCTTAATATTATATAGTAATATAAGGAATTTAATTTGAATTCAAATTTCTCTACTTCCTCTTCATTTTTCGGTAATTCTTATCATTGACGTCGTTCAGTTCCTCGGCGTAATTATCACACTGCTTCCACGTATTGCTTTCCGTAGGAACACTGTTTTCAGCTCCCGTTCCTATAGCAGCGATAGAGTCTGCAGCATTCGTGACTCCTATTTAGCTCCCTCTGCTACGAATTTCTAATCGAATTGTGCGTTCGTATAGTTGCAATAGACTACGCATTAATTCTGCGTCTGCCGCGAAGAACAGAGCCTGTAGCTTTCAAATTGCAGTAATTCTCGGACCGATGTAATTCCACCACACACATCGTTTAGAGTGCCTCGTTGGCACACGACACAGCAGTGCAAAACGGAGCTATAGCACGATTCATCAAGTACTTTGCGACTTTCAATTATTGACTTTGATGTGAGACGTGAAGTGAATACTAAGGAAGATGTATTTTACATTGTTGTGTTTCTGTCAGGTGAGAAAACATCATCGCATCTTAACCAACCCTGTGCAGCATAATCTGTCTTTATAGGCTGATCGTTGCTAACTTGTTCAAGAAAACAGGCTTCTTTGGCGCCTAAAGGTACATGCCTGTGTTCACAACAGTCCATCGCTGAATTTTGTTCGGAGTAAAATTAATCCAGTTCACAGTCTGGCGGGTGAGCTGTTGTTGAAGAAGGATGGGTAAGATCAGTTGGACGGACCGTGTAAGAAATGAAGTGTTACAAAGAGGCAAGGAGGAGAGGAATATCCTACAAACAATGAAAGGAAAAAAGACTAACTGGATTGGTCACATCTTGCGTAGGAAGTGCTCTCTAAAACATCTCTTTGAAAGACAGATAGAGGAATGGATAAAAGTGACGGGAAAACGAGGAAAAAAGACGTAAGCAGCTACTTGATGGACTAAGGAGAGGACAGAATACTGGAAATTGAAAGAGGAAGCACTAGATCGCACTGTGTATAGAAGTCGCTTTGAAAGAGGCTATGGACCTGTCGTAAGACAGACTGCAGAAGGAGTGTACACTCCCATCCTACGGTATGAGATCCGTTTCAAGCTAGTTGTTCTGTTTTTACGTAGACCTGCTTGGTTGCTTCCTTGTTGAATATTTTACGTCTGAAGGATAAGAATTTTTACGTGCTTCACAAGAGGTAAGTTACGGTCTTAATCAGCTGCACTTGCTGAACGTAAAACACAGAAACATAAAATGACCTATATAAATCTCCATAGAACGTGCTCTTCATAGAAAGGTCGAGCAAAGAAATTGTGTGAAATTTATTAAGAAGTGTAATTTATGTTACAAATATTCTTCTATATGATGAATATTTACCTTAATGCAAGTGCAGTTCTTTTGTAACTTTCATGTATTTTGTTGCAAGAATTCTTTTTGTTCTCCATCTTAACAAAATGGCATTTAATTCGCAATTGTTTGTGCCCGTCTGCCATACAGAATGCACAGTTACAGTGCGAAAGAAAGACTACGGTAAATACCTTCCTACTATAGTGGGCGACAGACTAAAGACAAAATTCCACCTCTTGAGATTTTGTGTTATTATGTTTGGGAACTTCAGAGACGAGAAACTGCGTTATGAAATAATGTCCTATAACCGCCTTTATAATTTTGTGAATTTTGTTAAGAAAACTTTTAATTTCGCTTGTCTTGATAGTAGCTCGGTTTTTTAGATTTTGCGAAATCAAATTCGAATTTAGAGACGTTACTTTCATATTTTACTTAGATAACAAAAATTACGCTGATTTTAGTCTTGATTTTACATAAGAAAAGAATTCATAAACCAATATAAGTAATTTTATCATTTAAGTTATATATTTTACTCTAAAAGAGAAAAGTCTTATCACTGTCCAACTTGCGCATTTGTGTCAATTGAAACGGTAAGGTTAGATTTACCCTTTCCGACTCTCTGAGGAAAGATAGGGCTCTAAAACTTTCTGCTGCCGACTCTAAGACTTTTCTCTGTGTTCTCTTTTCTTTGTAAAAAATGCTGCTGTCCGAAATATAAGTGGACATACGCCGCTTTCCATCTCGCTGTTTATATCGAGCGACTGTTCTCTGACTGCTACAAGAAAACATTTAGTTTCAATCTGGAGAAATGGCGTAGAAGTAATTCAGATCTTCTGAGTTGGAAAGAGAAGACAGGGCAAAGAGGGCGGCACTGGTGCCGTCGCATAAAGGAACAACGAGACAACCGACATCACATTAAACAATAAACACAGAATTTCATTATCTTAACGCTTTGATATTGTGTAAATCTATACGAGTTTATGCTAATGTTATCTTGAGACGCGCACGTTTGATTATTATTATCCCTTAAACCAATTCTCAGATTTTCCTAAACCTTAGTACGAATATCACGCCACTAGAGGCCACTGAAATTTAAGTAATAACGGCATAGTCTTTATGAGAATTTCAGAGGCGGGAGTGTAGATTCCTCTACTATAGCGTGATAATAAATACCTCAAGTTTTGTGGATTTTGTTTTCACCTAGTGTTACCTATATATAAGAGTACGATTAAGTCAAGTACAACCGTATAGTACGTACTATTTCACGTTAAAAACTTGCTGCATATCCCGCTATAAAATATTGTAAGCGCAATGCTTAATTTTCCTGAAATTGATTACGATATCAATAAAACATAAATCAGTAAATCTCACTGTGTTTGCATTTTTGTGGCGTCACTCTTCTTAGTGATCACTTACATCATGTCCGTTGTCAGTAAGGGGTACAGTTCTTGGTGAGTTGGTGCAAAATATTAGTAGACACTGCTGATGCCTGCTGGAGTCCCGTGTGCTTGTGCTTTTCTTTATGCTCTTAGATGACGTCTTCGTTCTCACGGCTTGTAAGCTTGTTATTATGGAATAGGCTTTATTGTTATTTCATCGGACCGTCTTACAACTTATTCTCTGATATGATGGCGTGAGAGATTTGAGTTGCTGAGAGAGGAGTCACTGTGAAGTGGATCTATCCTCTGAATTGTTGGGCTCACCTTTGATATTGTGTCTTGGCACCCTGCAGACTGCTATTAGGTTGGCAACTTTGAGTGAAACCTTCCTCTCCTCACGAAATGAGAAGAATTTATTGAATAAGTCAGCTTCTGTTAGCTCCTTATAAATGATGTTGCTGCAACTAGTTTATTAATTAATTAATATTCTGTAATCTGTGTAGCCCTTGTTGCCGTAGTTATGTGTAAAACTACAGACATTGTCAAGTTGGCCGTTCTGTAACTGAGTTTAGCTTTCAGTCTGACTGTGATATTTAATCAAGTATTGGAGTTTGGCCTATTGAATTATGTGTGCCCGTGGAGTACAAACGTGCGCGAATCTCTTCGTATGGAGCATGAAAGACAAGAGAGATGTTGAGGTAGGTATTTTGTTTAATGTATTTAAGTGGCGTAGAAACTGAAGTGATGGAAATTGTGCACAAAAGGTTACGAACATTAGTTTCTCATGCATCTCAGCCCCACCATATGGATTGAAGCAACACAGTCTCTTCCGAAAACTTCTTGCTTCTGTTTCGAAATAGCAAACGAATGACTTCATCCTACATTCGTTGAACTATAACTTCAGAGTGAATTCTTTCACATCTTTGGCAACATGAATAATGACTGTATCATTCTTAATATATTTAAGAGGAATTTATTTATTTATTTATTTATTTATATATTTTAGATTACGGTGTCCTGTGTCACGGCACCGTGCCATCTGGTAGGTGATTAGCTACATTTGCTGAGGAATATACTGCTTACATCATCGTAAGGAGGTAAATGTTTCTCTAAAATATTTCTAATTAACTACAAGATTACATTACGTCGTAAATCAAATGACGAAAGATAAAAATCCTGAAGTCTAAAAATAATTGCCCGCTAAGGTTTGTCCTTCTAACAAAAATAACGTCAAGAAGAGGCCCCTGGTCTGTATTAACACATTTTAAGATGTAAGAGCTGGGATGAATTTTGACACTACATTAAATTTACACTCGTCTTGCGAACTGCGTGTCAGGATCAAACAGGCTAAAGAGCTCGGTCAGATGTCACTGTCATGAGAGAGCTTCTACAGGAAGTAAATTGGCACCGTAGTTTAATACTGTGTGTTTGGAGAGATTCTCGCCAGTGCTGCACGTTCCATTGTAATAACCCATCATAACAAAAAATGCAATATGCGTGTGTGTTAGTAAAGGACACCAAAAGGGAAATCCCCTGCAGCTGAATGATTCGATTGACCGCTTAGTAAAGGTGTCGGAGAAGTTGCCGATACGTCACAGCGTTTTATATTTCGTTGACTGGCACATTAAGATACCCTGTCAGGGCCGAAGTTTTTCTGGGATAACACCGTGTAATCTGGTAGATGCAAACCCATCTGATGAATCTTTTGCTTCCATCTTCAGGGTTCAAGGGCCAGCAGATTTATCTCAAGCATCGGTATCTGTCTACGAAACTACACAACGTCTTGTGACAAACGTTAATCATATTGCTCGCAATTCTGAGAACCACTGACGTCACAATATGCAGGCCAGCTGTACTTCTGCTTGTCCGGGTAAACATTAATTCTGATCACAGTCGATCTCCATTTGTTTTACAAGACTTTATATGTTAGGTCATTACGCCATTCTGTTTGTCTTGACTGTGACCTGTGCGATAAATGTTACGTAACGGAGGCCTTAATTTGAAAAAAGAGACCTCACAGTGCAACGAGCAAAGGTCGTCTTGTGTGTTGTCAGGCACCATATTTTGCCAGTCCTTACTCAGTTTGTTACAGCAGCCACTGTGTTAAGTTACAATTACACCTCGTGGAGTTGCTAAGGTGGAACATACACAAAGCACAAGCCACGCTGAGTAGAGCGAGACATCAACAGGAACATAGTCCGCCACACTGAAAGTAGTGCAACGCCTAACGCGAAAGAGAGGAAGAGGAAGCAGACGAATAGATTACTCAACAACCTACCGTTAATACTGGACAGTTTTTATGAGAAAGTGAGTTAAAAACCAATTGCAGGCCTAATAACTGTTGTACTTACTTGTATTTCATAGGACGACTCGAGAAGTAGTGACATAAATATTTCTGCATGAAAATCAGTTTACAAATGAATCTAAGAGGCGGAACCCAAGTAAAATGGCGGGTTGGGATGTCGTGGTCAGTATAGCAATTCGCTACGGGCTGAACTATCCTGGGATCGAATCCCGGTAGAGAAGAGATTTTCCGCACCCGTCTTAGACCGGCCCTGGGCCCATCGAGCCTCCTGTAAAATGGCTATTGAGTCTATTTCCAGGAGGTAATGCGGTCGGGGCGCAGGCGTTAACCAACCACCCACATCTAACGCCGAAGTTAAGTAAAGGGTAGGGGTATACCTCTACCTCTCCTCTGGGCCGTCATGGCCTGTTCTAGAGTGAACTTTATCTGAACAAGTAAGGTGACCTGTCGAATAACCCTTACGTAAAGATTGTTGTTTACTGGGACCCGGCGCCGTGCAGCCGACCCACGTAATGTCAGTCTGAGATCTTCAACGATCATGTATTACATATTTATTTTTAATTTAAAAAAATATATATGCAAGGGCCGGACAGAAATAATTGGCGTCCGTACGCACAATGAAGCTTCAGATTTGGAAAACAAACCAACAGGGCACACCATATACCATTTATTTACTCAAAATGCAACATGTTTCGGCTTAAATGGCCATCATTAGGGATCACAACGGATCTACTGTAAGTTTTCAAGACCATGTCAAGTTAAAATTTTAAAAGTAAACATTGTGTCCAAGTTAAAATGAACCTTTTAAAGCCTACTGGCTACTTGATGCAACAACAGGTTTAACGTTCAAAAATTGTACATCCTGCCTACATTGTATTTATGCGTTTTGTATGGATCTGAAAACAAACATGACTTTTGCCGTGTATAACATAAACTGATGGGTTTTTAAAATCAAGATGAAAAGGGTTTACTGCGGGGTACGAACTGGGTCTTTAAATAAAACAGTTCACATTTCGTCTTTCAAGGGTTAACGTGTAGAGTGTCTAAAACATAAATTGATAATAAAAGTATTACTGAGTTTTATGTCTATAATTTTAAGGAGTGATGGTCTTGGAAATGTGTAGCGGTGTCATTGTGATTCATGCTGATAGCCACTTAGGCCGAAAGCTGTTGCTAATGATGGAATAATATACGAGTACTTCTGTGGTTTATTTTCCTGGTGTAATAACGTGAGCGCTAATAACTTGTTATAAAACCAATAAACGCTGTGAGATTTTAGGAAGTGACGCGAAGTGTTTTAATTAATTTTATGCAGTTAGTCTTTGTAGACCAGCTTAAGTATATTAACGGACGTTCCTGACACAAAACCTCCTTTGATATATTCGTCGCTTGTATTAATCTTTTAACATTCAAAGTCCTTTGGCACTATATTAAGGGAAATTTTGTCATATTTTATTTCACTGATGGGTAGCACATTAAAGCATCCCATTAAATCAAGTAAATTTTGATAATAAATGTGGCACTTATGACCATTCGCCAAATTCAGTTATATTTATTCCTCTGATATCTTGCAAAAACGTAATAGAAGTATTTAATTAAGAAGGTGAAACATTGTGGTAAAACATAAACAGTTAGATAAGAGATATGCACTCTTTTGGAGTTTTACACAGCTCAGAATTGTACGAAACTATAATTTGCGCTGCGTGAAGTTCCAAAGCAGCGCAGATCTCATTTAACCCTTTAAAGACGAAGCGTGTCTGTTTTATATAAGGACTCAGTTCGTACCGCGCTGTAAACACTCTCCACTTCGGTTATAAAAACCAACCTCTTAATGTTTTATAAGGCAAAAGTTGCTGTTTGCTCTGAGATCCGTGCAAAACACATTAACGCAATGTGGGCACAACGTAGAATTTTTTAATGTTAAACCTGGTAGTATGTAAAGTTACCGCTAGGCTTTAAAATGTTAAACAGTGCAGGAAGCCTCAAATCATTTATGGTTTAGGTAAAAGTTTACATTTATTTCTTCCCAGTGATTGCTAAGTGACCCACCCGTATTATTTCTGCTAACTTGCTCATTCCAATTTTAACCATAAAGAGTAAGAATTTCATGGTTCTCCATATTAATATTGCCCCAGCATTCTGTTGTGTCCTCTGTATTTAAGAACCAATATGACCAATTGAACACACAGGACACTCCGTTTATACAAATGAATCTCTAACAGTTAAATTATTTTGCAGCTTTACAAATATAGATTAAGAAATTCCACTACTGAAATCTAAGTACGGCCACATTACTTTCCATGTAAGTTCGGTTTCACTTGATAATCAATAATAGTCATTGTATGTGAGCTAACAGCAATTCCAAAAGCCGTCCATTCTGTCCATATTCTGGATGTCCGTAGTACATTTTTGTTCTGAATAGACTGTTACCATACGTCATCATAACGTGTCGAAATGACAATGCACAACTACACCACGAGCATGAAGTTCTCTACATGTTCTCGTTTTTGCGGTATAAGCAATAGGATGTACCAGTATCGGCGTTGAACGTGGAGTCAACAGCCTTCAGCTCAGTGACTCGCATTTTTTTCCTCTTTGGCCCTGAAACCAAACTCGGAAGTAAGCACTCCCGTTCTGATGTTTCTAGATCACAAAAAATTAGACACACGTGCCGGTAGGACGCCTCTGAACGAGTGATCAGCTCGTCGCAGAGGCCGCTACCTACACAACACCCAACGAACACAAGGTAGCATCTGTGACCTCAGCGGAATTCAAAGCCGCGATTCAAGCAATCGGAGTTACCTCAGACTGGCGCCTTGGCACCTGTATTGGCATAAAAAACATTTATCCAGTATTATACAAACTGTCGGACTTCGGACGAAATTCGCGTTTAGGCTTGTAGGGCTCAGGAAGGACATAATGCATTCTTAACAAACATTAATCTCAGTGGGTGATATAACCTGAAACACGTAGGGCTAATCGTAGGTTATAAAGTGATAAGTAAATGAGTATTGGAGAAATACTTTGTGCGACAGGGAGTGGATTCATCTGGCCCATAATAATATTAGGTGATGGGCAGTTAAAGCTTTTTTTTTTGTAAAATTTGGGAAGTTCTTTTATCAACTGAGTAAACATTTGGTAACTTCTCAAGATGGGCCAAGCTCAGCGGAGTTACGTTAAGTTTTAATTCTCTGTGTAGTGGATATGTCTTTGGCATGAAGCTGGACATAGTCCGCTTTCGTTCATTGCAAGTACATCTCTCAAAGGACATAAACACACACGTATCTTGTACTTTGCCCCGCACCAGTCACAATGATATTCGTTTCCTTTTTACAAAGGCCAAAAATAGAAAACTGGAAACAGAATGGCGTTTTAATATTACGTTTCGTCTTCATTTCTTCTTCCTTACATTCTCACGTTTTTTCCCCGCTTCCGCTACAAAGGTTATAGCATGCGATTCTGTGTATTACTGAACTACATTGCATGCGGACAGAGTGAGTGAAAGAAGATTATTTGTTTGAACTGTCAGGGTAACATTACAGTTGTCTTTCATTCGTTTTATCTTGTGATAGAATTTGAGACAAGAATCTAAGTTTACTTCCAGTCAAGAAGAATTGAGGTAAATTCGAAGCCTTGTGCGGTAGAAGTTTATTGTACTTCTGCAGTACGAATTTCGTTTTCTGTAGTTACCAGCCATATTGTTTGCTGTTGGTTGGTAATATTAACCAAAGAAACAGCAACTTTAGTTGAAAAGAAGTTGTGGTATGTGACGGTAACACCGTACGTTTGTCGAGAATTAACAACAAGCAGGGACTTTAGTATCGAATTTGTTCGTAAATGCGTATTTCATTTAAAAAAACCCGCAAATTGGAATTCATAAACGTCCAGCAGCTGTATTATTAGGATATTACACGTTTTATACACAGGGTGTTTGTAAAATTCTTCAAGAGACTTGAGTGAATTCCCCACACCAAGACAAAATTTTCGTAGCAATGTATGTCTGCAAACATGTAGTTTTCGAGGTACATCCCACACGTTCGATTGACCTCAGTCTTTTGGAATTTTTTGTGTGGGCCCTTAAGAGCCCTCGTGTATTCAGCTCTAATTTAAAATGAGGAGACACTTTACCAATGCATTTTTTATTCCTGTCAAAGTATTTGCAGCCGCTTCGGAGTGTCTGAAAGACTGTGACTCTCCATCATCAGACCTGTCTACGTGTGCATTCGTTCAGGTGGACGACATTTTGAGCATTTGTTGTGAACTGTGACTTGATAGACAATAAGAACTCAACAGTTATTAAATTGGGAACGTGTGCTGTAAATGTATTATGTCAGCTGTGAACGAATTATTACGTAAAGTATCGATTGTTAAATGTAATGTTTCAATTAAACTCCAAAACCACTCACTGTTGGTCATGTTTACATAAAGGTTTTTCCTTTGTTGTGATGTGAAGAACTCACTCTCGAAGATTCTCGAAGAATTTTGGATACACCCTGTAGTTAAAGCCAGTGTCTTACTTTGTTGGACGGATTTAATTATCCCTTTACATAACGCATATGTCTCGAATTTTGTATCTCATTTTTTTCACGACAATAATTATCATTGGCAATATATGTAGCTCTACGCCTGTGAAAGTGTGTTTTTCTCCCAGCTAATCTCAAGCTAAACTGTTACAATATACGTTTACTTACTGGTAATGACAAAATGAATCTCTATATATATTCGAGCTCAAACTTGTTCCGTTACTTTGCTGCTATGGCACCTAATTTTTATGGCTTTGTGAGGATACATTAAATGGTTTTCAAACAACCACGTAACGCCGGATGTGCAGTGTATCCATGTTACACTGTTCGTGTGCATGAAATACATATCCCGTACGAAGTTTGCATCCGACAGGAATTTGGGCTACTTGGAGACTTTTCTATGAAGTAAGGCAAGTTGAACGTCAGGGCAGAAAAACAGGCTCTAAATTGCCTATGGATACATGTTTTCATGGCAAAAGAAGCTCCAGCGGAGCGGCCGTGTTTGCCGACACGTTGAAATGAACTTCTTTATTTCGCTTGTTAACTAGAAATTGGGGGTTCAGTCGCGTTTTTTCCAGATTATCGAGCAGTAAACTAGAAAACTGAGAATGAAAGCTTTTTATGCATATGTATATAAAATATTCTTACCCTGTGTATGTTTTGTGTTAAATATTTAACAAAACGCTAGTGAAGATAGCGCGTTAGGTTATTCGTACTTGAATTTTGAAGTCTAACACACTTTCACCTTGTCTTGCGTACGGAATTTTAGCGCTTATTTGTTACAAGTTCGGCATATCATCAGCAGCCCAACAGCCGGGGGTAAGCCTTGGCTTCTTCAAAAGTTGTCCACTGTTTGTCTCGGTCTTTGGCTGTTGG
Organism: Coptotermes formosanus; assembly: GCA_013340265.1. NCBI lineage: Eukaryota > Metazoa > Arthropoda > Insecta > Blattodea > Rhinotermitidae > Coptotermes > Coptotermes formosanus. The sequence goes on along the minus strand of BLKM01000389.1, from coordinate 3,803,042 downwards.
TTTGCACTTTCTAACACCAGCCCAATCCAACCATCGTCGTTTGGTCGCTCTGCTTGTCTGTGGCCCCGGGACTCAGCAAACAGGATTCGTTTAAGCGCAACTGCTTCATCCATTCTTATAAAAACATTCCCAAGCCATCTCATTCTTGCGACTTCCATCATAACCGCTACATCTGCTTCCCTGGCAAGACAGTATATATATATCGTCCGCCAGAATCTGTTCTCCTCCACTGAATGGTAAATTTTTCTTAAAATTCTCCCTTCTAAAATGTTGATTATCATTTGTTCTCTCTTTTAAATGGTCCGTTTCAGAGCCATATAGTCATAAAGAACGTACAGAAGTTAAAAAATTCAGTACAGAATTGCTAAATTTTTATAAACGGAGGAATTGTCGAAGATATTTTGAAGGCACGCCAAAATTTTGTTGGCAGCTTTAAGTTATAAAACGGCCGGGGCGTGGCATTGACACGAACCCTTATCTTGCGCCGCGTTAAAGAAAGGGTAGATGTACACCTCTACTCCCCTTATGGGAGTTCTTATCCTGTTGTAGGGTGAGTTTTATATTTCCAGGCGTGTGAATACCTGAAGTGTTCTTAAAATAGAATCTAGTAACTTTCTGATGATAAAGATGTATATAAGATGTATACATATATATANGGGTGTAAGTCAAAAAGGCATAAATCAAAAATGGCATTCCCATAAGAAACAATGGAGTAGGTAGGGGTTAGTATAATAGAGGGCAGTCACCCAAAGGGCACTGAATGGGAAATGAGAGATCATAAATTAAGAAGTAGTGTATATTGGCAAGGGGCATTAAAGCAAACAGGCATAAAACAAGTGGAGCCTAAAACAAGGGCTATGTGTGTGTATGTGTGTGTGTGTATATATATGATCGTGCGCCCCAGCCTTTATGTTCTGTCTTTATACTCTGGTAGTGGAACTGGGGCTGACAGAGAATATGTGTCCCAACATGGGCTCCAAATGTAATGTTCCTGAAGTACACAAAAATTTGTTGTGTTAGTGTACAGTAACCATCAAGTTGGAAGAACATTCTATTTCTTTATGCCATGGTAACTTACTCCACTGATTGTGCATTGTAGGATAGTAGATGGAGTCAACATTACGACAGATGAAGAACACATGTGGAGCACACCATTCCTGGATGGTGATGTGATTGTTTTGACCATCAGCTTCCCAGTTATTGTGTATATTGCTGCTGTCAGAGTCTGGAACTATAATTGTACTGCAGACCTCACTTATTGTGGTGTAAGTTCTTTATTTATTCTTATATATTGTACTAGTATCTGTTATAGCCTGTGCATCATATTGGCTATGGAACCGTAGTTTCAATGACATAATGCAGTGAAAACTTTTACTTTTTCTGGCATCAAGGCATGCACCCTGTTCAAGGCTAAAATTTGTGACTTCATTGCAGCCTTGATCTCTCTGAAGTAGTTGCATAAATCGCCAAAGCTGGGTACCGATAATGTTCCAAAATGTTTGTTTCTTTTTATTATTATTTGCGGTTAAAGTTCAGTGTAAAACATCCATGAAAAATGATGTTGATCTGTTGTATGTGTTCTTTGCACAGGGGACCTAAATGGGAATGTAGAGTGATTGGGAAGTTCTTGTCTGTCTGTCCAAGAATTTCATCCGTGTAACTACTTGTTAGATTTTTATTTGATTTTTTGAAGATGGCATTCAAAGCAGTGAGATGAATTTAATTATTATAAGTATCAGTTCAGTGTAATTCCTGCTTCACATTAACCCTTTAAAAATGGAACATAATCTGTTTTATATAAGGACTCAGTGCGTACTGCGCTGTAAACACTCTCCACCTCGGTTATAAAAACCAGTCTCTTAACCTTTTGAAGCCTAGCGGTTTACATTATGTATCACCAGGATCAATATTCAAAAATTGTATATGGTGCTCACATTGCGTTTATGTGTTTTGTACGGATCTCAGAACAAACAGCGACTTTTACCTTATAAAACATTAAGAGACTGGTTTTTATAACCGAAGTGGAGAGTGTTTACAGCGCGGTACGCACTGAGTCCTTATATAAAACAGATACGTTTCGTCTTTAAAGGGTTAATGTTTTATCAGGCAGAAGTTGCTGTTTGTTCTGAGATCCGTACAAAACACATAAACGCAATGTGGACATCATGTAGAATTTTTTAATGTTAAACCTGGTCGTATGTAAAGTTACCGCTAGGCTTTAAAAGGTTAACATCAACTCGAAGTCAAAATTTTCCTTAAAAATGGCTCATACAAAAGTTTGGTATATTACGATATTGAGATCTTGTTATGATGCATAATGTCTGTTTGAAAAATCTAAGATTTTATTTATTTATGACTGTTACAAGACAAGAAAAAATTGTATTTTTGCTGTTAGCCATTTCTGCAGTCTTATTTCTTTCAGAGCAACAGGTATGTATTTGTTATAAATGGATGTTAATGCCAGTGGGCTATGTTCAGTAGTGAAGCAGGCAGTTTAAAAATGTTTGTGTTTGGAGTTGTCATGCACCGTTTTGCTGTTGTTATAATCTGCAGCATTAGGATTTACGAATAAACTAAAGTGATCATCCTGTACAATCATTTCACTACAAATGCAGTTTATTGCTTTAAATCAGTAAAACATGTTTAGGTCTACAATACTTCATAGCTTGAATATTTGTTAGATTATTGGGGTGTGAAACGGTAGAAACTATATGAGATTTTGAGCTTCCACCTCAGTATTGTTGAGATGTTTGCTGTTATGGGATGTTCCACAGCGTAGGTTGGTAGTTGGGTACCGACATTTTGGGACAACCTGTCAGTCCCATCTTCAATGCTCATGCAGTCCAAGCAGACTGCTTAACCATTGACGATGGAGCTGCTACGTTATTTCAAAATGTAAGTAACCAACTACCAACCTACATTGTGTAACATCCCAGAAGAGTGAAGGCCTGTTTAGAAACTAAATTTATTAGTAAACTGAATGGTTGGTAAATTTACAGGTGAAATTGGTGACAGTGTACTTGGATGGAAAGCTTGTGTCTCCAGGGGTACAAGGTCTCCTAACATTGCGTCGTGCACCAGGAAACTGCCACTTCAACTTTGCTCAGGACCTTAGTCTGTCAGAACAGTTGCCTTATAATTTTATTGTGAATGCCACAAATGCCCATCAGAGTTCTGTACATGATGGACAGGCCTACTACTCCATGCCACAGCCTTCAATCAACATGCATGTGGCTGACAGTGATTATGATGATCCACACCTTGGACTTCCGACAATGAAGGTGTCACACCCACATGGCTCCAGTGGGGCTAATGAAGCAAGACGAAGTTCATTTTCTGATATTCATCCATCCGTTGCTGCTGGTGTTGTGGGGAGTTGGGAATATGGGTCTGTGAAGAGAAACTCATTATTTCTGGCATCACCACACAGTGGGAGTGGTGTTATGTTGGGGGATGAAGAATATGAATCACCAGTTATGCCCCAGGGGTTTGTGTTTCAGTTACTCATACTCTCAACTTGGGGGGACCCATACTATGTTGGACTGAATGGACTGGAACTATATAATCAAGATGGAGACAAGATAAGACTGACAGAAAATAGTGAGTATTAACCTGTTTATTAAGCAGTCCATGAGTCAGATCAATGTCTTTATTTATGAGTCAGATAGGTCACTTAAAAATGCATACATTTTATTTAGTGTGTTATCTAGATCTAATTCAGCCTACATGACAAATATAATTTTGGTACATAATTTAACTGACTCTGCAGAACAGAATCCATGTTAAGTAGCTGATAATTACTCAGCTGGTCAGTAAATTCTTTGTCTTTATTGAACGTGAGGGTATATTTCCACATGTAATATTATATATCTTCTGTGCAGTTGTTTGACATACGTAAGTTTTTATTTATTACCAACCACTGCGTTGTTTATTATTACCAGTCACTTTTATGTTAATGTGCTTTGGTGTTAATTGCCGATTTCTGCATATCTTATTGAACCATTTAGCTGCACTTGTCTTTCAAAGTTTCTTTTTGGTTTTCATGAAACTATGTATAATTTTTACCTGTTGGGCATTCACATATTTAATATTATAATCTTCCATGCAGTTGTTTTAGGTATGTAAGTTCTTATTTATCACCAACTACTTTTACCAACTACTGTGCAGTAGTTGGTGATACATAAAAACTTACTTATATTACCGTGTTTACAAGAGCCCACCATGGGAGATGAGTCTGTTCTGTTTCGCACCTTCACACTTTATTTCTTGAAGATCCATTTTAAATAGATGATAATGCTAGCTAAGCTTAGGTTTTCCATGTGGTGCCTCTTTCAGTTTGCCACAGTGAAATATAAAGTCATCCCAAAGTCAATTCTTAAAATGTACACTAAAATATGGTTAACTGACTTTTGGGCCATTTTATACTGTTTGCATTTCTCAGTTCCATCTTGCATGCCCCATTTCCGGGCCATCTGATTCACTGTATAGTTTATTATGTAAATATTCTTGTTTTTGACACACAACATATATGGAGCAGTCTACTGAACCATATCTTGGTGAGCTGAAATTATACCATGCTGCTGTATAGTATATTTGCTGACCCTTGTCAACATAGTAAAATGGATCTTCAGGTTTCATAAATAGTAGGAATATGTAGAGGAGCTGGGTGACTATTTATTTCCTGAGGAGACTGTGCTCCAGGGCATCACCTTAATAATTTAAGATATGATCATGTTTGTGTATGTATGTTCAACTGTTTTATTTACATTCTTGTGTATTTACATGTGTCGCTCTTAATTGATACCCCTGTTAGTTTTGCACTATGTGAAGTACTGTTAAAATTTTTCTCCCGCTTAATTTAAATTGAAGTTTTGGAAGACTGTGTGACTAGATATTGAACTGTATACTATGATCCTCTTCTGCTGATTGATGCAAAGATTATTTGAGTAAATCATATTGTCAGAAACAGGGAAAACTGATAATTTATTCCAGATATTGGAGCATTTCCAGACAGTGTGAATGTGCTAGAAGGAGTGAATGGTGATGTACGAACACCTGAGAAGTTGGTGGATGGTGTGAATGACACTTTAGATGGTCGCCATATGTGGCTAGCCCCCATTCTTCCAAGCCAGGTAAATGTCTTTGTGGAATAACTGTGGTTTACATGATCAACTTTTGATAGTACCTTTTCTTCTACTGTAATGCTGTTTTAAGTTATATGTAGAATCACAAGATATAATGAAAGCAAAGATAATAGAATTGATAGGAAGTTTACAAACTATTTTAGTCTGTCTGTTTGTCAGTCATATGCAATGCAATAATTTAAAGATCTCTTCTTCCACTTCAGAATTTGTTCATGTTATCTTTCCCCTAGGTCTTGGTCTTCAAAGTTTTCTGTCTTTTCGAACTTTTCTCACCATAATTCTGAGATATCTGTGTCTGAATAAGCGAACATGTGCATAAGGAGCTTTGTCAGTGGTGTACATACCCAGTCGCCACCCCCTCCCCTCCATGACTCGATAATTAGTGGCCTCCATAATTATTTGTGATAGTACTCCCAGATTGCTGACAATACTGCTCTCTGTCAGAATGGTGGAATCAAGTCAGAGGTGAAGTCACAGTAAATTTCAGTATTCTGTACATTTTGTGTCCCCACTGACCCATGGGGACTGTCCACACCATGGTGCCTGCAGGGACTGCCACTGGCCTTTGTCCCTTCGGAATGTTAACAGCATGGTAATCTGTAATATAATAAAAAATTGTGTTGCTTGACCAGTAGTATTTTAGTGTATTTAGAGCAATTCAAATTATAGATCTGTATTTCTGCTGGCATTTTATGTGTCCTTGAAATGTTATATGGATTTGTGTCATAGAAACAATGGCAGTTGTACTTGTTGTGGCTATTGGTATTCAATTCAAACATCATAAAAGGTGTTTTTAGAGACTTAAAGTTTAAAACAACTGCTTTGAGTTATAATATTTTAATTAGTGTAATTGTGTCTTTTTTCAGTTGAATCGAATATACGTAGTATTTGACTACCCTGTCACTGTGTCCATGATAAAGCTGTGGAATTATGGAAAAACACCCAGTCGAGGGATTAAGGAGTTTGAGGTGATGTGCATAATATTGTTATGTTCCATTTTGTGGTATTAACAGGACAAATGTGTGATCACACAACAGACAGGGAAACTACTCTACTGTGTTCAGTTTTGGAAGTATTTCATATGTGAGATATATTGTTTAATGTTTTTACTTTTTTAAATTGAAAGAAGGGTCCTGGCATGGTATGTTGTTGCTTACCACAAGAAAATGTACTTTGAACTAGGTGTATTGGCTGGAACAAAACTCATATTTGTTGTAGCTGCATTACACTGACAATATATTTCCAAATTTGTGTAATATAGCTAAATTAAATTGTTTGTGTAATAAATATGAGTAATGCAAATATGAACGAGAATTCAATGCAGTGTGCAGTTAACAGCAAAAAGATTTGAAGTGGGTGGCAGATTTTGAGTACCTGTTCAAAATTACCTCTACCTAAAGTGTTCAGTCTCTCTGTTGTAAATGTTCTGAAACTTTTCCTGTGAATTTCTGTCCTGAAAATTGAGACTCATTAATTATGTTCTGAAGTTTTATTCTTTCCAAGCATTTCTGTATTTTTATATCCATTTTTCTCCATACAGGCACACAACTTAAACTGGACAATCTCCACGCATTTAAGCCTTACAGAATGTTTATTTTGAAAGGAAAGCAGTCCCGAACTTGAAGCAAAGGTCTTAAGCACATTTGCCAGTGACATGGACTACCAAGACATAACCTTGCATATTAAAGATATCTATGATCATGATATTAGTGTGTGTACTACTAAGAACTTTTGTTTTGTTAATTTAAATTAAAATGTTATTGCTACATAGAATATGTTACTGTGAGATTTATTTCTGAATTGCATTACTTTGTCAGTACTGCATGAAAAACATAATGCACACTCAAAGGATTCATAAATCACAGTTTGGTCATCATTAAACTATAGGTACATGAGTTTATAATTTGATAATCTCTGTTCAACAGATTCTTGTGGATGATTTGCTGGTGTACAATGGTGTCCTTGACAAGGTTCAAGGCATCACTAAGACTGCTGTTAAAGTTCCGTACAGAACTGTCCTGTTTACAGCAGATAAAGAATTAGTGAAGAGGGAGCATAGTAATCAAGTTCGGTAAGGGTACTTTCCAATATCAGCTTTATTTTATTTTCTTGAGCCCAGTTTTCTAAAACACAACAGCTTCTTAAGTATTTTCCTGTCAGTGAACTGACTCAGTCTGCTTGTTCTATCGTGACATAACTTAATCTGTTCTTTAAGGCTGATTTCACTATTTCAATCTTTACAGAATAAACATAACAATATTTTCATGCTCTTTTTTGTTATCTTACAACATGTTTCGGCCTTGTACGCTGGCCATCATCAGGTAGAAACTCACAGAATCATTTTATGAGTTTGTACATGATGATGGCAGTGTACGCAGCTGAAAGATGTTGTAGGATAATAACAAAAAGACCATGAAGTATTGTTGTGTTTATTCTGTAATGATTGAAATAGTGATTGTATATACACAGAATGGGATGATGATGCAAAAATAGATTTGAGGCTGATTTGTTTATTGCCTGCAATAAACAGTTATTTTTACCAAGATGTTGTTTACATATTTGTTGTTGGCACCCCTGCGTACATAGCTTGCTTATACTCTTTGCTTTGTCCACATTAGCTGAAGCATATTACCACCTGTACAGTTTTATTAACTTTGTTGGTCTGTGTGCTTCATAATGGGTAGCAAAGTAGGAAAAGGTATGATGTATTCTCCTCCTGTGAATTTGGTGGGAAGGAAGCAACAACTTTGTGCAAATTACTGCTGATTTTGTTGCTAAAATTCCACTAACAGGACACATGATATATGATTTTCATAAATAATTTGTAGCTGAAGAAAAACAGACTTGTAATTTGTTTCAGCATTTCTATAGCTCAGAACTTCATATCTTTAATGGTGTATAATGAAGACTAGGGAGAGAATATGATTGAAATATTTTAGGTAATCGTATTTAACTTTCATTATAGTTTAACACTAGTGTTATTACCTGCAGTATTTATTTCACATGCTGTCATCATACATTTGATGTAAACAACAACATTATTTTATGCATAATTTATTGGTTGATTTTCTGATTATTTTGTTATAAATGTTTAGTTTTTATTTCATCTTACTACATTTTTCATGGTTTTAGTGTTTTTCATATCATCTGCTTCCATTAGTTATTCTTAGATATAAATGATTCATCTAAAACGGTGGATTAGTATGAAATTTGTACATTGAAATACTTCTATATTGTGACCAGGAGTTTTCAAACACAGAGCATGTAATACATAGGAAATTATGTAACATTTTCCTGCATATTCTTCAGGGACCAGTCAGAAAATAAGTTTGCAGGATGTATAATATCATAACAGCCACACACACAGGGAAGTACTGAGCGATGATCGTTCATTTTCAGGGCTGGAGCAAAATCTTTGGGGTCACAAATTTAAAGATGATGGTGGGACGGAAACAGTTGTGACATGGTGGTTGATAACGTAGGGCACAGACTGCTATCAATAGGCAACAGATAAGCTTATCCCATAATATGGTATGATATGCCAAATTGTGGTGTAGCCTGTATGAAAAAGTGTTGGCAGAGCAGTACGATTAGGTACGAACTGTTCCTGTTAGAGCTAAAAATGAAGAACCCAAAATATGTGCATTGTAAATTTGTTATGCAACTGGCTGTCATATTTAAAAACTCTTGGTCCCACAGAAAAGTGTTCTGCTGTGTAAAAGTTGTGGGTTAAACCCTTGTTTAGTGGAAGGTATTAGGGTGGTTGTAGGTCTTATTCAACCCAGTGTGCAAGAGGCTGAGGAATTTTGAGGTAATAAGATTACATGGTTGCTTTGTTCTCTAGGAACAGCAGTTATGGTCATGATGTACAGTTACTAAATGACCATCAGAGAGTAACATCTGGTGGGTCTTACATCTCTGCAGATCAATCACAGCGTCCCCTTACATCCCTTGTTCCAACCACACATAGCAGAAGCCTGCACGACCTGTGACCAACTGCATTTTAGTTCAGTCTGATGTGTGCACAGTTCCGCTGAGGACTGAGGTATGACTGTTTCATCTTCCACATCACATGATTGTTTATGTCAATGTGCATTTTATATGTACACCTTAGATCTCACTCACAAGATATTCATAAAAATGCAAACTAAATGACACATGGTTTTTGTAAGGATGTGGCCAAAGTGCTGTAGGAAAACTAAAAGCATAAAATAAGTTTGTTAATGTCTTTGTTTTGGTGAACTGTTTTGAAAAATTTATTGTATCAGTCTGTTCATAATTATTCATAATGTCTGTAAAATGAGCATTTTGTTACCTGTCACATAAAACAGTTAATTTTCGGTTTCTTATAATAGTATATTCATAAAGCCTTTACCTCTCAATAGGAAAATAAATTAATGCAAATAAGTCCCCAGGCATCTATATCTTGTTTCTGCATCCCCCAGAAATTAATATATTTTTAAGTTTTTATTGAAGTATGCATAACATGGAGATTTGATACATAAGCGATCACCTTATAACCCTACACAAAGTTGAGTGCATAGTGTTGGTATTTTCCTGCAAATTGAGGATTTTGATGGGGGGGATGTTATTCTTTATGCAGGATCACCTTATGTGCAGGTAAATAGGCTATATTGGCTGTCAGAACTTGATTAGGTCCACACTCAGTTGACAACTGTGGATTCTAACTAGGAACCAATAATGTAAAATATTGAGTGGATCTGATCCCACTGTTTGTTAAGATGGTAAACTGATGGTGAAATGAGGAAGTTTTCATTGTATGAAAAATGTAATTAGCAATATGTGTAGTATGAAAGTAAGGACACTAAATTTTACTTGTATGACTTGTTTTGTTTCTATGAGGCTATAAAAATTGCATAATATACTTGGAAGATTTTACTTTTTTCAGCTCTTTAAAGCAACGGCATTGCTATGACGTGTGAACCTGGTCATGAGGGAATGTAATCATCACAATTCAAATATGAACTTCATGCTCAGTATTATGGAATAGACATGAACCTTGTAGAGAACAGTCAGAAGAAGTGCGTGACATGTTGGAATGAGGCAGGCATGTCACTGAGCAACTGGTGCTTGGGTGAGTGGGTGCAAGAATTGGGTTACTCAGCACACAGATGTATCAAATTAGTGTTTCTTAAATTTTTAACTAGGTTTGGAAATTTCTTAACCAGCTGAGTGCCATTTAGTTTCTCAAAAAGAACTTTTTGCGTCAAGTTAGGGAATATTTATGTTTCAAATTTCTTGGTGATGTTACTGCATTGTCAGGACAATCTGTTTTATTTTTTGATAGCAGAATAAGGCAGTATTCAGTAAGTTTATGTGGCCATGTGCTGATACATTTGCAATGTTGTTTAGTATGTTTTCCTATCAGCAGAACATCTATGTTGAGTTTTAGAAGATTGCAGAATAACAGTTGGTTCTTATTTGCTATTTCGGAGCAAGATTTTGTTTGACAGTTTGCATGTCTTAACACATTTAATTACGGCAGTGCTTTAAATGTTTATTTTTAGTACACTGTGACCTGACTCATATGAGGAAATCTCATCTCATTATTAGAGTTTTCTAGGCTCTGACAGCATGTAGTTTGGTAGATGGGTGCAAAGATTTGTGATGAACTTGCTGCCCACATCTACCGAAGCATATGGTGTCACATCCCAGAATACTGTAATATTGAAATCCACTGCCATAGAAACCACAAATTTTGTAACTTCAGCTATTTGTATATATATATATGCAACATAGGAAATAAGTTTTAGTGTCAGGACTTAAGCTTGCTCACCAAATATGAAGGACATTTTATTCTAACATAGTGCATTTTATGTGTTTTATGCAAAGTCTTCTTATGCAGCAAATGTAGGTTATATTTCTTAACTTCCAAGTGCCTATCATGTATTCATATTTATAACTAGGAAAAAATGTAATTCAGTTTGAATGTGATGTACTAATTCAGCTGTTATTGTATTATAATAATTTGATGAAGTTAATGTAAAATGGTCTTTAGAACTGATCCAGGAGATCTGTTAAAATTTGTACAATGTGACATGCTCAGATTGTTTTGTGACATTTTGTTTATTTATATGAAGTGCTAAAACTATTCAGTGCGCATATTAAAGAAGAGACAGCAAGTGACTGAGAAATGAAGAAAAGTGATGTACTGTCCTTTAGGCCTACTGTTGAATTGTGAAGAATTGGTTAGAAATCAAACAGTTCCATCCTTTAAAAAATATGCAAATTGGTAAAATATTTACATTTTGTATATCAATTACTGCACAGTCATTCAACATTCACATCCAAGTATTTGATTTTGCAGTAGTTACATATCATATATGTGATATTAAAAACCAAAATAACAAGAAAAGTATCATTTGCCAAAAACTTAGCAATTTTACACTTTATATAGAATTTATGTTGTTTTCCACAAGTGACCTGGACTAAATCAAAATAATTTGCATAAGTATAATTACATATTGTATTTTTAGAATTGCTTTGCCACAGTCATATAATATGTGTCTTACTAGTGTTCCATCCATTTATGTGATGTACAGGAATATCGGTCATATGATATCATGCTGTTGTTACTGTAACTTCAGATAACGTGTCTTGGTTATTGCACTGGGACTAAAAGTTGGTGTCATATCTGTTGTTTTTACTGGTAATAAACGGTAGTTGTTGCGTTTATGTCTTTTATGTCTTTGCTTTGTCTCGATAAAGTTCATCTAAAAGGATAAGGCAGCAGATACTGGTAACTTATGTGAGCCAGTAGTAATGCACTCCAATCTCCAGCAGATACAGGTAACTGCATAAGCCAATTCTAATTCAGTTCCCGTCTCCAATAGATCTACATGTCCATTTCACGGAAGCCTTTAAACTCTTGTGGCCTTAATTTTATGGTGTTAGAAAAATACTTTTATAATTTGTAGAATAGTGAATGGTGGTATTTAGTAAAGTATACATAAATGAAACCATATTTTATTGTTTGCACAGCAGTATTTGTTGTGTGTGGGACTGTGAGACCAGCCAGATGTATTGGTAAGACAAGAAAAATTCACGAGTTTGTGTTGTGGCAATTCATATTAAAGGTTCTTATAGATTTTTTTAAACGTGTGTGTATAAAACTCAAACTCAGTGTCGTAGGTGTGAAACTTAGTAGTGCTTACTATTTTTTATTGAAAGAAGTGTACTCTATCGTGCAATGGGTTTGTTCATAGTGATATACAAAAAAGCAGTTTTATTTAGTCTGACTGGCATGTATGCGCACACACGCATGTGCGCGCACGTGCACACACACACACACACACACACACACACACACACACACACACACACAAAGGGTGTACCAGTAGGAATCTTCCATACTTCAAGAGAACATGCTTTATGTTAATTATCATTGATATAACCCAACATACGTTTATTGAAGTTGAACATTCTACATACTGTACCTGTTTAACATGAAGTGTTATCCATGCACTGTGTAGTTCCATCCTTGAGCTGACAGCCAAGACAAGACAAGCCAAGTCATACACAGGCCAGTTCACACATTGTGAATTGTGTGGAACCCTGAGTATGATTCTTGTGGAACTAGTATGATTTTTTTGGAATGTCTGCGTCACTCGAATGTTAATTGTATAGTAAGTACAGGTTTTAAATTATAGAAACAACAAATTCCTCTTAATTTTAGTATGCGTGTGGCAATCAATAAATGTATAATAGCTCCCATTCTTTGCAACTTATCTCTTTATTGTGTTCATAACTGTTTCACTTCAGATGTAGGTACTGATGTTAAGTAACCTAAGGAACATTTGGCAAAAGTATGGCAGATTTCTCCTATTGCATCCTGTATATAAGATCTTTGTAGAGGGGTTATTACAGACATGACCTACATTCAGTTTTCTTTGTGCTACAGTGTTCACATTTGCTTGTCTCATATCAACATATGTTCTGCAATAAAATGTTGTTCAGCTGACTGCCATGTCAGGTCGTTCAAATGCAGCAATGCTGGAGACCAACTCCGTGTTTGAAAAGTTGGTGCATTTGCACCACCTAACATGGCTGTCAGCTGGAGAAGATTTTATTGATTTTTTTCTCATTAAATCGGCTGCTTTTTAAGCTTGAAGTTTTCTTTGTGTATATTTCAGCTAAGAATGTAATAATTTTACATTTACTAATGACCTAGTACTATGACCTGTGAAGGGCCTGGATCTCTGGTTCAATTCTAGCTCATTACATTATGTCCTTCACTCTTCCATGTCATTATAGTACACCCAAAGCCTTTCAATATTCAGCATCATCCAGCCATCTGTTTTCAAATATGTTCTGAAACATCCTAGTGGACCTGAACCTCACACTTTCTTATAGTTTTAACATACTTCACCTTTGCTGCATATCCCAACCCACTTAGTGTTTTTGGTCTTACCTCTGCAGTAATATCTGCTTGCCTATGTATGGATATTATTATTTTATGTAACAACTGTTGCTTGTCACTTCCCTTCAGCTTATAAAAACATCATGCAATGAATAATGTATTTGTTACAAGTGATGCATGTTTGCAAGCTGTAGGCGAATGTTCCCAATGTGTTGTTTAAATAGAGTGAGTATGGACGTAACATTAACTGCAATGCATTGAATTATAACATGTGGACCCCAAGTCACAGCAAACTGGAACAGGGGCAAACTCTGCACTGCCTGCTGTCATGCAAAATGGTGTGCGTAAAGTAGTGATGCAAGTGTCTGTGTACAGTTCCTTCAGTACCCAATTTGTTCATATTATCCATCCATTATTGTTGTCTCTCTGGTAAAAAAAAATGCTTGCTATAATGTAATAAACATACATTTTGAGAACTGCAAAACAACCCTGTGCCTGTAGTTTTTGGACATTTAGCCCAGCTGTGTGGCTGATCAACATACTTACATTATCCATGCTCTGACAATGGTTGGTGTCTGGTGTTAATTTCAGTACCTTATAATCTTCCTCAGTTTTCTATACATGTACTATATTTTTGTGGTAATTATAGAGTAATTGCACAAAATTACTGTTTGTCGGTTTCAGCACAATATGATATCCTTGAAACACATTCAACTCTTTTCGGTTTCCTTTAAGCTACCAGTTTCAAAAGTACACTGCATTAACTTATAAACTGTCAGCAAATACTGATTTCTTATGCCTGCTGGATTTAGGTGATACCAGACAACCCTTGCTTTAGGGATATGTAAAAATTCTTGTGCTTGATAAATTATAAAAACTGGTCTTAAAGGCAAAGTACAGTAGACCGACTTTATGCTGACTAAAATTATAGGATGACATGAAACACACTCACCACACTCATTTTTTTTTCTGATACTGCAAAATGATCGACTGTCCAATGAAAATGGGACTGTGAAAGGGCCTTCACAGCTTCCTTAAAATATTTGGTCCATGGGGAAAGTATAGTCCGAACCCGATAAATATACCTAGGTATGACAGAAAGTTGATGAACCGGGGCGAACGGATGTGAAGCCAGCTACTAGCCATCACAGAAACATAACAATATTCAAGGTGTCAGTGTCACTGAAGGGTAGGATCACAATGCGTGTAGAAAAGAAGACAGCGTTGCTGTCTGGGAACAGTGACATAGCCACATGGTTGATATACCTTTACCACATATGAAATGTAGCTCTGTACTGGTTGGCATAATTGGGTCGTATTATATGCGGAACCCACCGTCTTTAGATTTTTTTTCCGTACAGGTGGCGGCAGCGTTATGTTGCAGGTGAACGACAGAGGGCAGTGATATCCGGCCCGTTCATGTTTGCGTTGAAGCGGGAGGAGGAGTTCTGTGCGATTTGCATTGGTAATGTTAGCATAATCGTGGCTGAAGAGTGTTGCAAAGTTGGTGGACGTGAACGCGATGTGGAGTGGTGGAAATGTGCAGGTTTCGTGTTCTTGGTTGCGGTGTATTTACTTGTATGTGGCGCTACTTCTGTCCACCGCTATCATACGTCGGCGTGCGGTTAGGTAAAATTCAAATGGCGGTTGTTGAAATGATAGGAGAGCGCGGTAAAACTGTTTTCATCGTGCTTGCCGAGGTGTAAATATGTTTTATTGTATCAAAAACAATATAAAAATTGAATGTCGCCATTCTTGACTCCATTCAGTAGTCCAACATGCAGTGAAATGTATGGTTGGACAAAAACATGCATGCATTGAGGATAAAGATGGCGAATTTCGTAAAGGTGACCAATTCTGTAGCGCGGTAATGCCATCATCGACTCGGTGGACAGAATATGGCGTCACTGGTGGTGAATTATAGTTAGTGACGCGATATGGCGGCTGTTGGTTCCGGTACAGACAGAGATGTTATTGAAGTCATGCAAGTTGCACAGCGGCAATCGTTCACAGTAGTGGTTAGTGGCGTTCGTGAAGTTAACAGAGACGCTTGTAGTGACTTCAGTGTCGATGTGATAGTGTGATGACAATGTGAATGTTCTGAATGCAGAAGTGCTGCTTGTAACTGCTGTAACAGTTAACGAATTCCGGCGTTCCGAAGAGAGCAAGGGTTTCTCACGAGTACGTAAGGTAAGATGACTGCTCTGTTAATGTGGTAATTGGTAGTTTTCCGTGTTGACATCGTAGTCGTAACTCAGCAGAGTGTGGCCTTGATATTCAGCTCAAATTTTGCCTTGCTTGGCATTTATTTGAGTTTGCGTGGCTGACAAACAGTTGACTGTATTAGCAATGCCGCGCTGATAAGCCCCACAGCTCCGGCGAGTGGGAGGTTTCAGGTTACCAGGAAATAAGGAACGTGTATGCTGAGGTTAAGAGTGCTGTCAGGTTCTAGTTTATTTCCTCCCTGCCCCATTGACTGTAGACTATAAGCAATAACGGATTCGGAGGCCCCTGGCATCGGCAATTAGAAGGCCCCACCTAGCTGTAATGCGGCGTACATATTCGGGCTAATAATGCTCCGATGTGTTAGGTTAGGAACCTAGTAGCGCAGTCGGTGTATCGACGAGGCTAGGGGCTGGACGGTCCGGTGTTCGAATTCCGGCAGGGGCAAAGATTTTTCTCTTTTCCAAAACGTCAGGATCGGCTGTTGGGCCCACGCAGCCTGCTATTTACTGCGTATCAGTGTACTTTCCCGGGGCATGACGTTAACCACTCACGACCATCTAGTGCCGAGGTTAAGAATGGGTGGAGCTATACCTCTGCTCCCCCAATATGCCTTCATGGTGTGGACAGGGAAGCCTTTACTTTACCTGACGTGTTAGGTAATTTCATTGGTACACCGTGACTGTAGGCTATTAGCAGTGACAGGCGAAGAGGCCCAGTGACATTGGCTGTTAGGGACGCCTGTGTCACGAGTAGATCATTTGAAAAAGTGACAGATTTCAAATATTTGATAAAGACACTAGCAAATCAAAGTTACATGCATGAGTGAATGCAGGTCACATTAAATTCGGTGACTATTTTCTACCATGTGGTCCAAATCTTTAGTCTTAGTGTTTGCTGTAGGAAACCATGAAGATTAAAATATGCAGGATTATAATTTTGGGTATTGTTTTTTGTCTGTTTGAAACTTGGTGTCTCGCATTAAGGGGCGAGCATACGTTGAGGTAGGAGCCGGATTGGAGTGCGGTAGAGTCCCGTTTATCCCACCTGAAAGGGACTGGTAGGTGGTCGGATAATGCGGAATGGCCGGGGAGGGGGGAATCCAAACTTAAATGGAAGTGCAATATAAGTACAAATATGTTTTATTAAGAATTATTCTACAGTACAATAACAGCGGTTTTGGGGGTTTCCATTGCCGTAATCATTCCGGCCGCACTATAGCCCTGGGATCAACTGAACCTCTAACAGAAATGAGTACCAGGAATATTTCCTGGCGGGGAAAGGCGGCCGGTGTGTAGGGCTGACAACCTTACCGCCTTCATATGCCGATTGTCTTCAAATGTGGAAACCTCAAGCTCCTTGAACCCTCAGGTTCTGTCCAGGCCTGTACAGGGATTGCTTTAGCTTTACTTTGTATTCTGCAGACCAGACATTTTGCAGTGAGGACTGCGTTTTCTTAGTCAGAAATCAGCTAATAACTAACCGAGCTATCAAATATATAGGACTTCTAGTCCGGCTGGCAGGCAGTGTACAGATACAGACAGGCAGGTCGTAGATGGATGGACTGCCGGTCAGTCACGTAGGGAGTTAGCAAGGTAAGCTGGTATAGGCCACAAGGTACAGAATGAGAGCGAAACCATACGTTCGTATTTCCTGAATGAAATATGTTTCCCACGAGGCATTGCGATTTTAATATAGGAGTGTCTGAGACTACTTAAGCCTGCATTCCGTTGTTGAACGAATATCTGCATAGGCGCTCGCATGAGTGATGTACGTATAGTCCAGCGTGCAGTAGGATGTTCTGCGGGCGCACAGTGCACCAGGCTGTAAGAGTGTTGTAGCTGCCATTGGTTCTGACGGAGTGCGTGCCCGCAGGCTAAGGCTCATCTAAGAAAGTGGCAATAATTTTTAACCGAGTAAAGCTTTGAGGCGACAGAAAAACATTTCTCACTCACAGTTGATAGGGTCAGTGTGAAAGGAGTTCCCCTTCCCTCTGTTTTATACATTCATCTATATATGTCACTACTCCTGATGGTTTACTGGAAAAATTGATTGCATACACACTCGATTCGTGTCACGTTCCAGACTTGAAATATTGTACACAAGGTTATGTTAGAAACATGAAGAGTAAGCTGTTTTTTTTCTTCTTTTCCTGTAAATTTCAGGCTCATAAATCTATAGTTTGGTTACTTTTGAAATAAGGAAGTTTTATAATGCTGGTGATTTTTGTCTTTTTGGGATATGACACTGTGTAGAATGGTATATAGGTGCCAAGGTTTTGGACATGCTGCATCCATCTTGGGCGCAGTCACAGAAGGCTGTTAACAGTGTCCACTATTTGAACTCTTGTACGTAAAAATATCCTGCAAGATGGTTTCTATTTCATATGTTATTGACAGAGTCAAGCATACCAGTTTCATTGCTGATTTTTTCTCAAATTAGATTTTCATTCCACTCGGCACTTTTGATGTCTTTGTAGTACTCTTGTCTGCATAATATTTTGCGTTGTCACATAGAAGGAATAGTGTGAGATTTGAGACTCCCACCGCAGTGGGGATTGAAGCAAAATCTTCTTTCGAAATGTTAGTACCTTTCTACCAGATTACACTGTGCCACATCATGGAGTACATCGATCTTCAAGTAATAAATTCAGGGCTGTGGAGTCGGAGTCGGTAAAAATGTATCGACTCCGACTCCGACCTCGATATAAAATCTTAAACAGATATTAGCTACAATAACGATTACACTTACACTTAAATGTGGGTTATAAGTCTAAAACGTAGCCTAATGATTCACGTGGTGGTCATGAAATGTCTTATGATACCATTTATTAGGTTTACCATTATTATATAATATTATAATGTATAATTATTATGTAATCGTACATATTGAGCTTTTGTGAAGGAGTAGGAGTCGGAGGTTTTATGTACCGACTATCCACAGCCATGAATACATTTTCGATGTATTTACAGGTTGTATAAATTCCATATCTGATATTGAGCCATTTTGTCACCCTTTTTCGAGATACGAAGTTCCGTTGACGGTGATAACAGTGATATGGGTGGGTGGGGGGGGGCGGTTGGATGACAGAGAGAACGAAAGGTCGAAATAGATCATCAGGAAATGCAACTTCTTACGCAGATTTCCGTAAGGACTAACACTGGTTCAACATCGGTTACCTTATTGCAAATTCTGCTTGTTTACGTCCAATAAGCAATGTGAGGCCTGAGTTACACATGACATACTCTGTTCGAATGACTGATTCAAGGAGGAAGAAACAGGAGGAACCTGTAGCATGCGTCGCACAAACAAATAATTTGTTCCAAATTAGGTTTAAAAATCTCACTTTAAAAAATTCTTTGTAGACCAGGGCGCATATCGGGGGATATTAAAGTGAGTTGCAGGAAAGGAGTAAGTTCCTGGCTTTTTAAAAAAAAAAGTGTTGAATATTCGGTTTCCAAAAACACAGTTTTGTTAACTGAAAAGATTTAAGCTTTTCTACACAAATATTACTCATCAAATAAAAAAGGGCGAGTTAGGGCTTGTGACAAGAATGGGGGGCATGATAGATGTATAGGGGATTTTGGTTAGGAGACTTGAAAGGGGAAACAGCTCCAGACTTATTGATAGATGGGAGAATAATATTAAGGAAAGTAGGCTGTGTAGGTGTGGACCGGGTTAATCTGGCTTAGGACAGGGGTAAGTCTCGGTTTCTTGTGAACACATTAAGGAACCCTTGTGATCCACAGATGTCGGGGAATTTCTCGACCAGTTGAGAGACTGAGTTATGCACGAAGGACTCTTCTTCTATGCAGTTACGTAAGAAGTCACTTTCAATGACGGCAATTATAAACCGAATTAACACCAATTTAGTATGCTCCATATCCGTGCACTATATCACATAAAAATAATAATCACCAACCAATGCACAAAATGTACGAAAATGTATATTAACTTCACCATAGAAACCTCCTACATGCTTCAACACCGCTGGGTCATCTTCAGGGAGAACAGTTTCGTTACACTAGGGTGAACTTGCCCGGGTCTGGGTATCCAGACCTGGGCAAGTTCATGCTCCCTCTCAGCGGAGTGCAAAGTCAGTGGCGCATTCTCACTCAACTGTATAGGTGCAGCCCTAGTGTAACGTAACTGTTTTCTTCCTGAAGATGACCCAGCGGGGTTGAAACATGTAGTAGGAGGTTTTTATAGTCAAGATAATATACATTTTGTGCATTGGTTGGTGATTACTATTTTTACGAATTAACACCATTTATTGTCTGCAACATATGTTACGGCTTTGTTATATTGTATCACCGTATCTTATGTCGACACACTTTTATCCCCATGAAACTCAGCTGTTACTATTTGTATCACCAGGCTGAACATTTAGAATCCCTCCACTTTTTCCACATATTTTATTTGTGAGTTTCTTATAATTCTTACAATCAACAGCCATCATTTCCCCGTACATCTTTCATGCATTGATCTTTCTAATGGGAGCACACTGGGTTCTTTGTGAGGAACGAAGTCTCGATAAATTTAATGTAGATGTATTTTAGTCCTCAAAGGGTTTATATACGCAATTTTAAGCCGTTACAGTAATCGGACAAATTTAATGTCTGAAGAACTGTTCTTAAATCACGGTTCGCCCTGTAACCTGGACATTGCCAGGCATTTTCTAGAATATCTTTAGTTTATGTGTGTTTCTTTTTGTCTGAAAGTCTTAACTCAGCAGTAATCGGACCACAGAACAGTTCGTCTCCGGTTTCTAACAATCTGAACACCAAAATATTTGTTTAACTGTCATATGTAGTCACTTGTGTTGGTATGTATCATTGATAAACGTGTGGTTTTCAGTGCCCTTGGGCGGCACTGAGCTTGTCTTGTTCGCTGATTAGTAGATGCAGTCAGCAGCGACCACCTGCATGCAGGGTGACCAGAAGTGTCTGGCCACTTGTTCAAAGAAATCTTTCTTACCGTTTGACTTACATTGCTTTTATATGACAACGAGGATGATATGTACGAGTATTTCAGCTGTTATATCTGGAAATTGAAAAAGGCGCTTTGCCTTGGTTGGTTGTTCCTGTCTGTGTGTCTGCTCTACTTAACATTCTGCCAACGCCTTTTTCTGCCTTTCAGTTCCACTGCTTTATTTATTACGGCGGTGCCCTGCCTCTGTTAGTAAAGCAGTGCAAGTCTTGTTCGCGAAATGTGCGTGATTCGAATAGATATTGGCTCGACCTTTTCATATATAAGGAAAGAGTGATGTGAGGTAGTTCAAAATACTTCGGAGTTACGTTAAACTACCGAGGTTTGAGAGAGGTTAGAATTTGTAGAACTGCACTATTAAAATTATACAGTTTAGAGGAATATGGAACGTGCTACAGCGAAGGTACAACCCGGCAGCTACATTAGTATAGGTTACCGAAGGTTTCTTTTCCAGATGTAGTCTGTAGACGTTTGTGTAATTGTGTTCTCTCTCATTCTACGGTTTTGAATTCTAGAAACGTCAGCGAATTAAGTGCAATTTAGGTCTATTTCGTGACTGTTAGGTCCAGATCACTCTTGTCTCAATTATCTGTCAAGGCATTCAATATTATGCTACGGACATGTCAATGCCGTTCTGTTTAAAATTCATTGCTGCTACCAGTTCACTTTAAGATGATGGGAAGACCCTTAATTTGTAATGTACGTTGTATACAGCGGGAAGGTAATGTTTTCTCCGCGCAAAACACCGCGCTATCAAGACGTCTGGGGGAACTGCATAAAGGTTGACGCAGAGGTGTAATCTGATATTAGACGGAAATGAGTAGTGAGCTCCACGTTCCAGTTGCTGTACCCACCAAGAAAGTACCCCAGTTTCCTGCTGGCTAGGAGGCTTAGTGCAGCTGATAAGTCTGCACTTGGTAGGGACAACAGGAACAGAACCGGGCGTGTGTCTGGTAGACATTCGCTTTGCTGAGTGAATTGTCTCCAATCACCGCATATCTATGAGGCGAATAATACTAATAATTCATAATGTGGATTTTGGCCGCTGAGTACTTACTCTATGTAATTACATTTTTTAAATGCGTAGGTGGCCGATCCCCGTAGCCGTGCGGTCTTAAGTCGTAGGTCTGAAGCCGCTTGATTGCTGGGATCACGGGTTGGAATCCCGTTGAGGGTATGGATGGCCGTGTCCTGTTTGTTGTGTTGTGTAGATAGCGGCCTCGTTCAGACGAGTCATACCGCGCGCGCGCGTGTGTGTGTGTGTGTGTGTGTGTGTGATATAGTAACCTCAACAATGAGGGGGCGTAGGCCCGAGTTGGGCTGTTGCGTCACAGGAAAAAATTGTATGGGTAAATAAGCACATAAATAGATGAAAAGTTGTCCATGTGAACCCCATAAACGTGTGCAGGAGAGTGGATTTATAGGTCCACTCACTCATAACCTTGTCATTGCGTGGAGGTAGGTGGCCCGCCTTATGCCTCTGCCGCTTTACTTGGGGGAAAATGGTGACGATGCCCTTGAATGGGAGATTAACTGGGCCTCAGGGCCAGTCTGGGAGCTTTCGACAAGAGAAGACTCTCTTGTCCCCAACGATAATCAAACCAAAGTTTCTGGGTCGTTTATTCTGTTGCGTAGATTATTTTGAGAATGCGGTAAAAATGGTGATGACAGATTTGAAGGCATCCCAGAAGTTGACTGGGATGACTGAGAAACGTTACGTACATTTTCGTATCAATGTCACAGAGTGCAGAGGCTGAGTAGTTAAAATTCTTGCTTTGTATTCGGGGGACCTTCTGTTCGAAACTGAGTGGATAATTCCCTTACTGACATTTTTCGTGATTTTCTTAAGTTCCTCCAGGCAGATGGTAACATACCACTGTGACTGCTTGTGTCCACAATTGTCTGACGATAATTACACACTGAAGGCAGGAGATAATGTGTGGTGGCGCCTAAAACTTCTGTGGCATGTAGGATATTGTAAATGATTTTTTTATCACTGGCTTGCTAAGCCGCTGTCTCATCGGCACTAACGGTCTGACTACCAAAATTAATCTCGCATGATGTGAAGATGCGTGAAAGGAGCTTTAAAACATCTTTGCAGCGATTGGCGCGGAAGACAGAGTTTAATATGAATTTGTGTGGGACTTGAGGAGGGGGTAGGCGGTCTGTGGTATTTTTCAACTTAATTTTTTTTTTCGTATTTTAATGTTGGGTGAGGAGTTCTAATATCATGCGTTGTACTTAAATGTATTTCTAATGATTTTTATTTTAGCATTTTGATTTTACACCCTGTCCGGCGTGTTATTAACAAAAAATAAAAAAAATTACATTAACCTTTTAAAGCCTAGCGGTAACTTTACATACGACCAGGTTTAACATTAAAAAATTCTACGTGGTGCCCACATTGCGTTTATGTGTTTTGTACGGATCTCAGAACAAACAGCAACTTTTGCCTTATAAAACATTAAGAGATTGGTTTTTATAACCGAAGTGGAGAGTGTTTACAGCGCGGTACGCACTGAGTCCTTGTATAAAACAGATACGCTCCGTCTTTAAAAGGGTAATTTCGAACAATATAGTCAATGCGTGTGAATATTCTGATTTGCGTGATATCAGGCTTCCGCCGCGATGTAGATGAGATCTTCGCTCTTCTGGGATATTATGCAGCGTTGAGTGGTAGTTCTGTAACGACGTTTTGGGACAATCTATCGATCTCACCTTTAAGGGTCAAGAAGTCTAAGAAGATGGGATAGATAGGTTGACCCGAAACGTCGGTACAGAACTACCACTGAACGCTGCGTAATATCCCAGAAGAGTGCAGATATTATTTCTGATTTATTAGAAATACAGTACGAGCAAGAGAATCAGCGGACCTTTTAAGTCGCTTCTCGTTACAACAGAAATACACAGACGAAAGAAATTTCTGGCTTCTGAACTTCTGAGCTGGCGCCAAGTTTCAAAGAACTGCGCCACGCCCTGGCCTAGAAGTGGAAGCATACAATACCGGTACATAGGGACGAGGCATGAACACATGCACATGATACGTATTTGTTGCTTGTCATTAGAATGCAAAGGTGGAGGGAGGGGGGGGAGAGAGAGCGAGAGAGAAAGCGTTCTGTTTAACGATGCTGTCAGTTGCTAACTTTGTATAATGCGGACGGTCGGTGAACGAAATGGGATTATGACGCACTGGTGGAATACGCGAAGTAACCGGAGAAAATCCTGTCCCGTTGTAATTTTTCTTCCAGCAATCCCAACTGGTCTGGGATCGAAATCATTCCCACTTTTTATGAAAGCGATTTGGAACTTCGTAAACCTCCACTAAAACGCATCGTAATACAAAAGCAGGTAAACTTGTGTGACGTAATATACCTCAGTAACGTGTGGAGCTTCTACTTTACTTGATTCCTTCCTGTTTTTAAGACGTGGAGTGTATTTATCCGACATAACAAGGTCAGATAATCTCTGTACCGTATCTGGCGAGGTTTAGAGTTCTCAGTGCTTTAACTATGTAGAATACTGTGATGTAACGCCGTGTACTCTGTAGACACTGAAGCAGCTTTTCAAAGAAACGTACTGCCTACACCTTCTGGTTGGAGGAGTGAAGAGTCTTGTGCCGTACAGTTGAAGGCAGCATTTTCTTCGAAAGATCAGTAAATTTCTACTGCGTGAAAACAGCGTCATATCCCAGAAGACGCCATTCTTAGCTGTGTCTTTTGTTTATGAATTTTATGACCACTAGGCGGCGCTCCGCAATACAGTGTAGAATGCATTCGGAAATATAAAGAGAAACGCGCGTACACAAATACGTACGTACAAACACAGAAACTTGAGCCGGTTTAGCATAATCATTATTGTGACCAGGCCACGGGCTGATGCAATTCCCGATATGGGCGCGGGAAAGGGCGAGAGATTTTTTTCCTTCTTCTGGACTTCCACATCGGCTCTGGGCCCGTTCAACCACTTACTGAAGGCGTAATGGGAAAAGGGACGTTTAACGGAGGGGTAAAGCTACAGGGGCATGAAGCTGACCACGTGGCTGCATTCAGTGTCGACGTTAAGAATGAAGGGAGCTGTGCCTCCGCGCCTTCATATGTCTTCTTTACGTGCGTGGGGACAACTTACACACTAACACCCCTTGCTGAGGCATGTAGTTTAAAGTGGTATTTGCGTTATTAACGTCACGTGCTTATAACAAGAGGGCAATTTCAGAGTTTCACCTTCAGTTGTGCTAAAGTTACGAAGACATACATAATAAGTAACACAAATAGTTGCAAGGGGTGATATACATTTTGCTTTTCCCTTCTCTTGAACTTTCAACATGAAATCCCCTCTACCCTTCCTTTATCTTTGTCGAAATAGTCTCGACAGAAATAACACTCGGTTGTTATTATTGTTGAAAAGATGGTTTATTGTTAGAAATGGCGCATTAATATTCAAGACCGAGTTTCATTTCGCCTGCCTCTACACTACTGTGTGAATTGATTTATCGGCTGGAATTATTATTTCTCACCCCCTCCACCCTTTATTCCAGCGTAGCTAGAAGCGGAATATAAAAGAACTTTATTTCTTTCATGACTGCACAATAGTGATAAAACGTGTGAAAATCTATCCCTTCCTCTCTTGACATTTTCCACCCATTATTATTTATTAGGATTGTAAGGTAAATGGATTAAGTCCATGATTCATTATTTTAATATACATTTTCACTTCTTGTCTTTCCCTACATTTCTCCCCGAAACATTCCCTCCCCCCATCTTCTGTCTTATTTAAAAAATGACCTTTGTATGAATTGTCGTGGTAATGGATGTAGTGGAGCGTAACAAACCCTCGGAAGAGGCTTTCTGGAGACCTGTTGGGCGAGTCCGATTTAAAGCGTTGAATCATTTGCTTGTATTAATACCACTAAGGAATTTAAAGATGTAGCTGGATGAAGTTGGAGTGCTTCCTTAGTTAAGTTATTACTTGCAGGTGGTCGGTAATGATTCCGTTACGTTTCCAGCGTTCAAACGGGAATACTAATCTGACACTTAGGTGATGTTACCCGTTTAACCATGAGAGTTTGTACGCCTGTATATTGAAACCTGTAGCGCTGAGGTACAATTCCTACAGATTCCCATTTTAAATTACAAACTATCATTTCATGCCAGAATTGGAGTCCCATCTACAAAAATTACATCCATATCATATATTTCTTCCTCAGTATGTTTTAAAGACCAATTTCGAACCTGACGATGGCCTTAAATAGGTCGACAGATGTAGTTCTATGTAATACAATTTAGTTTTTTTGGGCGTATATTGATTTAATTTTTGCACTATTAACAACACAACGGGATGCCGTTTGTTAAAATTATGATGTACCTTATAAATGAAACATTTAAGCCGTTGTTATGCAAATTGGCTTGAAGATTATCACAGTAGAAGTAAATGCAATTTCATTCCTTCACGCGCCAGGAAAGCACATGAGTAAGTGGAGTTACAGCTTCGCGTATTCTTAAGGTCGGTATCAGACGGCCGTGATTGGTCAGCGTTGCGCACCGGCCGCTCTATTGCCGGACAGTGAGACGTAATACGGTATGTTTGATATGCTATGGGTGTGCTGATCCTAAAGAATTTGCCGTTTCTCTAAACAGTGTGTATCACTCGTATGCAGATCTCACACATTGCCTTCATCGCACAATTTAAGGCAACCCGACAACCAACCGGTCAAACAACTAACTAATTAATTAGCTTATTAACTAACTTTACGTGGACTCAGTACGCTATATTCTCGCATTATTATAGGCATCCTTCACTCGCTTTGCCATATCGACCAAATGGGTTTAATAATTTAATTGCGAAATCAAAATTCTTATTCCAACAGCAGCCAAATCTTTACAATATGTTGCCCGTATGAAGGAAAATATGCGATGGATATAACCTTTTTATAGGTCTGTGTGTAGTGTCTATACAATATCAGATCGATAGCCACATTTTGCCTGTAAACACTGTTAAGTCATAGAACACTCCGATAAAACATTGTTGTGTACAGTTTTACAGAATTATCGCATAACTGAGAGGCCGCCTCTATCTGTTCGTAGGGTTATTTATCAGAGTCTGGTGGGAGTCTGCCATACAAGCTATCTGAAGAATTTAATAATGGAGCCTGTCGCTGTGGTATATAACCCATATTCCGTGAGCCTTAATTCAAACATTTTTATGAAAAGGGAACAGCTCAAACATGCTGTATTCTTATAATGACTACAGTGTTTATTATACAAAATATTCATTTACTCCAGTTACTTTATAATATGCCGGCGCACTATGTAATTTTAATTATGTTCGTATTTACTGTCACAAACCTTACAGATATGTCCCTCTACACATTCTATACCATTTCGTAATTTTCTTCCCTACAATGTTACAGTGCCACTTTATTTTCTTAGATTGTGCAACAGTGACAATAATTTGTTTTGTACACGTTCCTCCGTGTCTGTTGTTTTTCATTTAATTTAAATGTAATCAGTGACTTCACTGTTCTGTAGCGTTTGTCTCTTTCTCTCCACAAACCATTTGTCATAATATACTCGGAGAATTGTCGTGTTATTCCTTTAACATTATCATGGCATTTTCACTTGGATGTGCCTTACACCCTCCATCTCACATTTCTTTTGATCTGTTTAACTCACTCGCAAGCAAGACGTTATTTTTTATACCTTCACTCTGGATTTCCTTTCAAAAATGCGCCTCTTTCCGATCAATCTTCCAATTCCGACGTGGGGTACGCGTCAGTACTAATCATGCAAAAAAGATCTTCCTGTGGATATCAGTAACACAGAAAATCTATGTTCAGCCTAACGGGAAACTCAAAACATATCTACATTACACACACAGTTAAATTGTGAGTCTTTATGGTGACATTTAACAACCGTTGAGGCAGTTAACCTGCAGAGTTGCATTCGTAGTGAGACGGGATGTTTAGAAGGCAGAACCTTTCTTGAAATATGGTGTAACTATCTCTGTGGAGTTGAGTACTTCTTAAAATGGTAACAGTGGCTAACTATTTACCGTGTCCACAAGAGTGCTGACTTTGTAATTGGCCTTACAAGTCTCGTACCAGCACATTAACTATAAAGACGTAAATTAAATTGAATTACGTATTACTAGAACCGAGATAGCTGTCGCTATCGTGTCTAGACTACGGGCTGTCCGATAGAAGAAGTCCCTTCGATCCCCGGCAAAGGCAGTATATTTCGTCCTGCTCCAAGGAGTTAAATGCTGCCTCTGGGGCCCGTACCGTCTCCTGTTCAGGGGGTACCGGGTTATCTATCCGCGGCGGTAAGGCAGCTGGGGCTTGAAGCTGAATAGACATCTCCCCTTCATTTACGATCTAGTACCGAGGTCAACCGTGCCTGGTGCTGTACCGTCAGTCTCACATATGCCTTCAATGTGTGGTGCTTAATAAAGCTGTTTTATGATTCTTATTAAATAAAATTCCAACTTTCGTGGAGTTTTAACATACGACCAAGTCATCCAAGTGGTATCATCTTCTCAGGTTCTGCAGCTAAAAGTGTATATGAATTTTTTATCTCCCTCATAATGCAACAGCCCTGTTTTAAGTACAGGAATGAAACTGTTCGCTTTTCTCGTTAAATTTATGTAGCATTAGTTGACCCTTCCACATTACTTGGAACTGAGTGCCAGCTGCGGACTGCAGTACCAAAGTGTGACTGAGGCGCGCTCATGAGAGACAAAAGAAGACGAGGAAGTTAAGAAGAGACGACACTCCGAGTTCATTTATTTTCTACATGGCTGTCTGAGAGGAGAATAAGGTTGGTCATGGGGGGAAAAAAAAAGAATAGGAGAGAAAGAAATCCTCTGAGAAGTGGATTTATGTCCCGATTTGCCGAAGAGACGGTGGTTGGGGAAACTTGCTGAAGAAGGGACGTAATGTCCACGAAACTTGTGGACACTGGCGCAGAAGAGCCAAGATTGACGTTCGTGAGATACTTCGTATCTAAGCAGCAGGACGGATAAAGCAATAAATTTAACTGAAATATACCCCGCTGTGCAAACATGATACTGGCAGTGCACTGTGTGCAGAGGAAAGTACAATTTTAAAAGTTTTTGATGAGGACTACAAAGACTCATGAATATGGGCTTGGAGTCCTGTCGTCACTACTGGGCGGTGACTTGGACACTTACAGGTAATCAAATAAACAACGGGAGGGAAGCGACATTTTTAATCAACACATAACACTCAGTCGAACAAAATGCACGGAGTGAAAAACGTACAATTCGGCGTTTTTAAATTGCTAACATCGTGCAGCAGAGCCCCTTTTGAGAAGATAATAGTGTCTTAGCTAGTCATAAAAATTTGCCTAATTTTGTAGAATCCCAATGTTCGCTGCTGTTTTAGCAAGAGCCTACCACTGGCCGATATCCTGAGCCAGACGAGTCGATTCTGCATTACAGATAAACAAACTTTAAAATTACAGGAAAAGTTAAAATGTCTGGGACTAACGAATGTGGTATAATATTAAGAGTGTATGAAACGAAGTTACTGGAACACTTGGAAACGGTGCCTGAAGGCCGAATCACGAAGCTGCTGTGTTAAGGTAAACTGAAGAGCAGAAAGTGCAAGGGACGTTCGACAGACAGACAGCTGGGAGAACAGTTTAGATCCTTGGAACAGGAAAAGAAAGGGAACGGAGTCATTGACGCTGATTGTGCTATTAAAATGGTGATAAAAGGGAATATTGCCTTCTAGAGCTCCGGCAGGAACTTTGCAAGGTGGTGCACATTACCTGTATGTAAAGTGACCAGATATTGTGATGATTCAGTGCTGGACAGTATAGTTACATAGTTGTCATTTAATTAAAATGTGTAATTAATCCTTAGACGAAAACTGCAGGAACTGTACGAATTTCGTTTTGTTTTTCGAGACTTCATATTTTATTTAATATATCTTAAGTGTAAAAATTTAAAGGTGGTGCAAGTGTACCATTTTGCACCACGCTGCCGGCGCACCTGATTGTCTTCAGTAGGAATGCACATCACCACTAGCATTGTTCATTCTTAATCTGGCGATTTACTTTTGAGAAGCTAGCAGGAGCTCAGCTCGTCAAGAAGTGCTCCCGTTTTTATGAGAAGAAGAGTTTCAGCACAGTTTCTACAAGCACCCGCACTTCTGTACCATGTTTTGAGACTAATTATTCCAGTTCCCACTCTTCTATTCTGCTACTTTAACATTTTAAAGCCTAGCGGTAACTTTACATACGATCAGGTTTAACATTAAAAAATTCTACGTGGTGCCCACATTGCGTTTATGTGTTTTGTACGGATCTCAGAACAAACAGCAACTTTTGCCTTATAAAACATTAAGAGACTGGTTTTTATAACCGAAGTGGAGAGTGTTTACTGCGCGGTACGCACTCTGAGTCCTTATATAAAACAGATACGCTTCGTCTTTAAAGGGTTAAGATCCGTTGCGATGTTATCTCGCTGTCTTTGCCGAGTGACCGAAGTGGGTAAAATTCTTTATAGAGGATCTTAGCGTGCTGCCGTTGAGCGGTCATGGTTTTAGTGAAAATCGGTGCAATGAATGTCATACTTAGAGGCGTAGATAAAAATTTCCCAATATTTTATACATATTTTCCTGACTTGGATAAAATTCAGTACAGAAGACTTACACAAAACTTTATTGAGTGATTCCGAGTTTCATAGAATTCGGCAGTGTCAGCCGTATTTTACGTAAGGGCGTAAACGAATTTCTTTTCATAGTTCCGACATTTATTGTCTGATTTGGGTGAGATTCGCTGTACGAGATCTGCACATAGGCGCAATGCCGGTGGACATTTGCGAGTGTCGTGGAAATCGAGGCAGGTGAGACCTTGCTTTTCTGACGGGTGTAAATGAAATTCCTTTTATCCGTGTATCGTGAAACCTTGTAACATTTAGAAAGCAAAGAACGCCTAGGTAAATTCTGTGCACTGCGTCACGGAGTAAACCTTTTGCAATGTTTCTACTTTCTTAGGGATTGTTCTCTTTCCCAGACGGTTCATCCACTTGGCTTCTACACTATCTCCCTTAGTTCCGCCCCATGGAAGCGAGGTGTACTCACATGGATATTATCGCAACTAAATCTGTTTGGACACGCACGGTACACGACAGAGTTTGTTGCAATTCAGGTCTCTGTGACTGCAAAACAAAAGTCATGATGTGAAAAGTATGTACATGAATTTTCAATTTGAAAATATCGTAAAGTCAAAGGGGCGAATGTGCTATTATTCCTATGAAACGGTTAGAAGGAAGGAATTGTGTTTTGTTGCTGGATGGTACGTGTCTGTGCTAGACAAGGCTCTGTCCTTCACTCAGCATAGTGAAGCGAGAGTTCGGATAATAGTTTATGTCACACTTTATGGTCGTAACACCAGTACACTGTCCGATACTCTGAGGCCGTATGATCAGCCACAGAGAATGACGCGGGTCACATGAGGAAACCGTGCCCAGGAATCCCCCCTTCCCCCATCCCCCCCCAAAAAAGAAGCAAAGTGCTCTCTCATGGCTTTAGACTAAAGCAAAAGTGAAAGTTGTTTTTGTGTCATTGAGCATCTAGGTTGGCGGTAACTCGAGTTGCTTCTGTTTTCGAATACAAACTGCCGTATGGTAGGCCGACAATACTTTTCTTGGTTATCTTGTATATGTAAAGGTGACTGAGTAGGTCGAAATAAGGGTGACGCTTATAATTTGGATTCGACAGATGCCACTTTCGACTTTTGGCTTTAAAACTTGCTTTTCCTCGTAGCTTTTCTCAGTGTCTGCAGGCAGATGCCAGCATAGCAACTTGATAAGGCTACTGCCGCTCCTTGCATATCGTTCCCCGTTCATCTTTCACCAGTCATCCTAAAATCGACGCTGCATTGTATGTAATACTGATGACAGCGTCGTAAAGTAAAGCATAAAATGCTGAAATACAGCAAATCGGCTTCCTGCTCAGTTGAAAAATGTATCAGTTATTTTTGCAGATCCCAAAGGTTTAACATTGTTAATATCAAAATTTGCCATTGGACACAGTTCTGACCCATCCACCTCCCATTCTCGCAGCCTATTTCGCCAAGACCTGCCTCAATCTTATGTCCGTATTTTTCATCGCCATCTTCCATGTAACCGTTTTCTGTCAGATTTCGCTGCTAGACCTGTGTACTCACTTATTTTGTTCCTTTCGAACAAATGCGCAGCCGATTGTAATGTCCTAGATTTCACTATTCTGCCACTACAAATCACCAACTTCCTATGTGATAATAGGCTGTCCAAAATCTTCGGTTTTTCCTATACCGCTTATTTTCGGTTCCTGGCAATATGTTCTTGTTATGGCCGTGCCATGACTCAAGTGATCAGTTGTCAGGTTCCCACATCACAGGACCGGGTGCTTTCCAAGGCCATTTTATATTGGATTTGTGGACAACAAACGGGTACTGGGACATGTTTATCTGCAAGTACCTCAGTTGTCCTCTGTCAGTATTACTGCACCAATGCTCCATGGTCATTCATATATCACCAGTGCGATATAAACTTAGCAACTGACAGTGTCGTTAAATAAACACACGCTCTTCTTGTTCATAGCAAGGGACCGCGATTCACGTCCATACAAAATAATACTGTTCTTGACGCAGCG
Source organism: Coptotermes formosanus (assembly GCA_013340265.1). Taxonomy (NCBI): domain Eukaryota; kingdom Metazoa; phylum Arthropoda; class Insecta; order Blattodea; family Rhinotermitidae; genus Coptotermes; species Coptotermes formosanus. Next base: position 3,770,650 of record BLKM01000389.1, on the reverse strand, counting down.
TTTTGATATACCGGAACAGAGGATTTATCATCCGAGTAGATGACAGCAGCATTGTATGAATTTTAGCATTTTCTTACATATAACGTCCCTTCATATGTATGAAATACCACGAACAGTGTTCCTTCCTGTTAAAGTAAACCTTTTCATACCCGTGGCTGCCGCAGTGCAGCGATATAACTGAATACCAACTGACATGCATGTGTTGCTTGTTCCCATTTCCCACAGACAGTTTACGTTGGAAACTTGCTATATGGGACGGTTTGCTTCAAAGTTAAATTTAGTTTGTATGGCGGGTTGCAGACAGTTACTGAACTGCACTACAAGGAAGCGTTAAAGTGGGCCTAGTTGTGCCTTGCTGTATGTTACCATTAACATATCCCGCTGACTCGATTTGAATGTTTCCTCCCCTAGGTATTTAGGTTTCGTGAGTTAAGACGTACCTACATTCAAATCCCCTTTCACTCCTTCCCCTCAGTTCTTTCATATACCGGGTGATTCCTAACGTTCATTACGATGGTAAAAGTGAACATTCATTTCTGTCGAACTACGGCATTGGAAGGGCCCTGGCATGAGGTGTAATGAAAGTTCGGTCTTGATTTTGCGAGGTAGTAGTTAAATGTACGAGTGGTGCCCGAAATTATTGCGCATTTTGAAGCAGTAATTGAAGCCCTCTTGCAGTTTGTGTTTGGTGACAAGTTTTCTGTCTGTGTATATGTGATCAGTGCAACATAGAAGATTCAGGTCTTCTGGGAAGTTACGCTGTGTTGATTGGCAAACAGATACTGACTTTTGGAGGATCGTAGTACTTTAATCTTCAGGGTAAACCGATGCTTCGAAACCTTGATAACTATTTACCAGTAGAACGACGTAACACCCGAGAAGAGTTTAGTCCCCAGCAACACTGCTGTGAGAAACTCAGATCTCGCAACGTGTCATTGTATTTGGGTAAATACTGATGTTAAAAGTCATTAGGCTACGAAAATTTGTAATCAGATTTCATGGTCAGTTCAAATGCAACGTCACGCACTGCAACATTTATATTAAGGTCTGAAAATTTTTCAGATTGTTGATTGAAGTTGTGAAGTAAGTCTTGAATCTTTCACGCCGACAGAATTGAACCAAATATTCTCGGGTGGACAGATGTGTCAGGTGGTTCAAGCGAACACCCTTTTCAGAGACTGACTCCATCCCCGTGATAGGGATTCTGATAAAACTCAATCGTGGTTCATGTCCGTGAAACATAAAAGTTTTTTAATTATACCTTGTCTATACCGCCGGCACTCTGAACCTGTATTGGGCAAGATTTTTATTTCCTGCAGACCGACACTAAGTCCCATCCAGTCTCCTTTGCTGTGTGTCCAGGTGTTATTCAAACTGGCTATTTACTTGCATCTGGTGCCAAGTTTAAAGGATTTCCGGACCCCTGCAATCACGACTGTTTTCACCATACGGAAAAGAGTTCGTGCATAAAGATTGATTACCTTTCCGTAAAACAAAACACAGCTCGAATGGGAGAGATAAAACATCAGAACAATTCTTTAGATGAAAAAGCTTAGGAAGCGACAGCGTGGAAGGTTTAGATGTAGGCTTGCATGTGTATGGATAGTATTAAAGCGGATGTTAAATTTTGCATGGTGGTGTGGAGTGGATTTTTGTAGTTAAGGCAGGGTCCTGTGGTTAGCTCTTGTAAACACGGATTGGTTAAGACATGGTCCAGTGGTAGGCTGTTGTAAACATGGCAGTGGTTAAGATACGGTTTGGTGGTGCCGTCTTGTAAACACATTAATGAAGTTTCATATTCCGTGAACGGTGGGAAATTCTGCTAACCGAGACTCGAGCCCGTAATTCTGCTTGAGTTCTAAATGCTGGTTCGTAACTTTCTGTAGCCTAGGATGAAAGGTTAGGATGATAATTAGTGTTGGATCATTAGGGATTTGAAAGGAAGAGTCTGTGGCTTATTTGAAGATAGGAGAGAAAATATTTTCTCCGTTTACAAGCAAATGTCTGTTGCAAATACGTTTTTTGTAGACACTTTGAAACAGAACTAGAATAAATGTTGTGAATATTGAGTTTAGAAACTTTCTGACAAAAGTTTTATGCTTAACTGCAACGGAAATTTATAGTATTACGCCAGTACCACCCACTGGAGCCATGCTATACAGATGCTGGTGTTTCAGTACAGCGCCGCTTACGTGGCTTTATTCAGTATTTTAAAGCTCAGAGGCAGCTTTGTGCTCCATAATTCAAAAATCGCGTTGTGTTTAAGACATGGCGACTTTAATTGTAAGCATCTGATTGCATGTAACCATGAAAGTGTGTGGATATTGACCTCTGCGGACCTTATTCGCCTCTACGTGTGGACAGAGGCGGCCATTGTAATGCATGTAGACTGGTGAAATTCGAGCCATCGGGAGTGTAAACAAAACTGGCATGAAGTTGATTTATGTTATTCTGGTTTCCAAGCTAGTATTTTCCGCGGAACATGTAGGAAGTCAGATGGTACAAGAACGAAGGGATGCAGATGTACATCTGCGCATATGATGTACGCCCATTTTACGCTGACATTTGCTAAAGTTGTGTCACTTTAATTAGCCCCTGACTTCGCATTCTGAAGACGCCTTGCGATATTTTCATCCGCTCTTTTATCTAAACATTATGCTAATTAGTTACACGCTGTATTTTTATTTTATTTTCATTGAACCTTAATTTTTGTAATATTCCATGTCGAAAATTTTCTACATTTCGTATTCTCTTTCCCTCTCTCTTTTCACCTTAAATTTAATTTGAACCTTTCCGCGCCAGCAACCAAAGGAAATAAAGGAACGAGCAGTAGTTACGTGGCTTTACGCTAGAGTGCAGCCCCTACTATATTGCGACGTGGTAATCTTCAATCACGTGACTCCTTGACGAATAATTGATTGCCTCCATATTCTGGAGAAGTCTTCATAGGGAGTGAAGAAATTTTAGAAATGTCTCTTGACACATAATCATCATGTTTTTCGGATATGATTGCTTTGCTTCAAGAGCGATTTTAAGTATGAATGTAATAAATGCCATCCTCACAGCTTATTCTTAATTTATTAGAAATTAACTGGCAACATGTTTCGTCGAACTAAGTGGTCATCATCAGGCCATAGAAAAAATGCTATTTTAAGGCTGTGCAAGGAATATGGAACGTACGTGAATTATACTCCTTGACACTAAAACGAAAGTTCGCGATGTCTTTCTTGAGCACGCCAAACTACTGTTGTGAGATCGGCAAACCAGACGGAAAACGTACAGTTCTGTAATCAGTGAGTGTAGTCATCGTTAATGTCAGAGCCTGCTGTCAGTGCACACAGTCCAGCACCCTTATCACGACTAGTTACATTGCTGTGAGTGATTTTGTGAAACGCCCTCTAGCTCTGTCGACACGTTTTCTGAATGTCTTCAAATGATTCAGTACCAGACATTTTAAAGGAAAAATGTTATTTTTGAAAAAGCTGAAACCTTCCACGGGTCCATACGGGGAGAACACGTTAGATAGTACAACGCTGCTCTCTGATTTCCACGAAAAATCGGTTTGCTGATTGTGCTGTCTGAGAAAGAGTAGGCCTATCTGTTTCCATGATGTGGGCCTAAAATACGCTTGTCGGAAAAAGCTTTGGTCTTTCTACAAGCGCTTTTCTGTAAAGGTTCCGAGACTTGAACGTGTAACGTCTGGCTTGTTAACGCGTTGCGGAGGGCCACTTTGCTGATAGAGAAATGATCTGATGTTAGAAGAGACGTTTGGTATATTTCAATATTCGCCCCCTTCTTACCGGCGTGATTAAATTGCCATAAAAGCGCTCTCTTCGAGTGACATAATATTAGGCTGTTTGTAACAGCCGAGGAGGTATAAGCATTACTCGAACGCGCCGTAGTGTTACGTTATACGTATATTGCGTTTCTTCTTTAACAAAGAGAGGTACTTGCTGTACCGTGATACGGGCTCGCACCTAGTGACCGTCAGCTGCGAAACGATTGAAAAATGTTTTGTACTTTGGGTATTCAAAACGTGTATTTGTAGTCTGTTTACTTTCCAAAGTGGTAACTTAGTACGAATTTTATGCCATTTAATGCCACCCGAACGCCTTCCTGATTTCCTACAATCAGTAAGAGGAACATGGCGGATGCGCATGTTTGTCAGGTGAGAGTGACAGTAGCACCACTTACTCTATAGGATCCTCAAACGATACACAATAAAAAATGCAGAGTGGTTGTGGTAATGTTTGTGTACAGTGTAGAACAGCAAGGTGGCGCGGTGAGACAGAGTCCTTTAGCGTTCTGTCTTGTGGCGCAGACTAATTACACATCCAGTCTTGTTGCAGAGATAACTCATAAACATGTCTACACACTATCTGAGAAATATTATTTCAAACTCAAATTTAAATTTTTTAGTTGACTCCCTTTGCCATCTTTGGATGTAGATGGTAACACGGGGGTTTTGCCAGTACACATCCATTTTTGATCCTTTTTTACTTCTAAGAAAATATTTACAGTGTGTTCAAAGAAAAGTTGCGGAATTATTCCCATAACCAATTTAAATAACTACGAGTACATTAAGCAGAGGTAAGCAGGAAGTATTGATAAATAATATTAGCGAAAAAATAAGAGAAGATTATCTTATGGTGAGACATCCATTATTTTTAATACTAATGGCTAAGATTTTTCTCGACTAATTACTGTCTTCAATCAGGTATTAACCTCGTCTAAATGTATACATATATATATATTAATAATTTGTCTACGGTTCCTCCTCTGTCATTTCATCTGGATCTTGCGCCGTTTTTGTCACGTCATTTTCCCACGTGCCCTTTACTGTTTATAAAAATCTACATCTTTAATTCTCTGATTTTATTGAGGCTGATTGTTTTCTTTTATGCAGTTTCTTCATGTATGTGTAATAATTAATGATCTAGTAATTGTTTTCGCCATCTCTGTGTCTCATTACATTTTAGTAACGTATGACACCACATTTTCGTTTTCGCTACATAGCGGGCGTCTTCCTTTTCCTGCGCCTCCCCATTTACCTGTTAGGATTCATATTCCCATTCTGAGCCATGCTAACCCAGCTCTGTCATTCGAATTACATTGATCTACGTATGTTTCTGAAATATTATTTGTAATTCTAAAATTTAAGTATCGAGACGATGCAAAACTCGACGGCAGTAGAAATGCAGGCTTTTTTTGCGCTATCGGATGAATCATCGTCACACACAAAGAAGTGCGGTATTACCTTGAGGCTGGAAATTTTATTTTCGTTTTATAATATCCCGTCATGTAGGCCTTAGGTACCTGTTTTTTAAAACTGTTTTTTGTTTATTATTTATATCTCACACAGTGTTACGTGCTCTGTTCATCTTATCGTCCACGGTGTGGGGTTACCTTGATGATGTATGGTGGACAGTATGACGTACTGCTTTATGGGGGCTGGGATAGTTCAGTCGGTACAGTGACTAGGCTACGGGCTGGACATGGGGAGGAATTGTGGTTCGATTCCCGGTAAGGGTAAGAAGTTTTAATTTTCTTGAAAGCGTCCAGAGCGGTTGTGGGCACATCACACCTTCTGTTCACTGGTTACAGGGGGCTGTTTTGTCGGTCTCAGAGCGGTCGGGGCGTGATTCTGAGGACCCACTTCCATCTAGTGCACAGGTAAAGAATGTATAGCCCTGCTCCCATTCTTCCATATGACTTCTTAGCGTGCGCAGGCACAACTTTACCTTTTTATATTTACCTAATTATTTAATTTTTCTCTTCGTTCCTATTATTCCACCCTTCTTGCGTTTGTATATTCTCCTCAGGTTTTTGGTCTGGTTGGTAATGCCATGTCGTCAGGTTTGCCATTTTAATTCCGGCCAAAGACAAGTGTAAGTGAACTACTCAATCCGGTGTCAAGTCCCTCTCCGTAATACATTTGCGTCTGCACGTTGTGATTTGGATTCCTGCATATTTTTGAGTTATAGTAGATAATGTGCATGAGTATCAACAGCGAAGTTTCCTTGGATCTTTGATCAAATTCCATCTCTTCACCAAAGAAGACTTTTCTCATTGCACGGACTTCGTGCATCTTGAAACCGTTTTGACGCAACCGGTGTTGAAAATGAAAAGTAAATCGCAAAAGGAATTGAAGCAAGTGGAATGATGTAGCGGGAGGGAAGAGGGAAGTGTGGCAGAAGTCATTTAAATTAAAACGTTGGTGCTAATTAGTACCGTTAATTAAAAAGCTATTCAAGGTACGTTGCATCCATTGTGCGTGCTGGTATTGGGGGATGAAAGAGAACAAATCAGAAGGCGCGCAAGTAATGAAAATTGGTGTAGGAATGTCTCATAAGACTGCCTAATCTGAAACGAATAGACATTGGTCAATTTCCATTCAATGTACGAGAAAAAGTTTCTGTACGTACAGTTCTAGTTGGTCATATCTCTGTTTCTATCTGCCTCTTATTGTATTGAGGTCACAGAAAGGATTTTCGTGAATGGTGGAAATGGCGGCACTCAAGGCTTCAACCTGTTCTGGCAACTGTCGTATTTCCTCCAGCGCCCTCTGTCCTCTATCAGTCGGCCCGTACTGTGTGGCGCTAACGAAGGTTAAAGGCGGTTATCATTGCAAACACTTCTGTGCACAGAATGGGTAGACGACTGGCAGAGTATACAGGGAGAACGTTGGACGAACTCCATCCATGTCACTTCTTTCTTTGGCTTCTGATAGGATGCAAAATCCATGTGTACACACTGCTTTTTGTTGCTTGGCAACCGTACATTGTCCTGGCCAGTAACATTTAGTAAGTATTGGCTGCCACTTAGTTTACGAATATCTCCTTTTAGGGAACGAAAACGTTAGTTCTTTCACTTATTTCCAGAAACAGCCTAGAGAAATCAGAGTTTAAAAGTGGAAAGTATCTGACAATCTCAAATAGCCCTGTCGTTTGGGACATATATAAATGGACCTATGTACCTGGTGTATGTAGACACGGACGGATACTGTACAGGACATAAGGAATTTGAAATTAAATTTATAACCACAAATTTTAACTCTGAAATTAGAAATAATTTTTTCGCGATTTTAATTAAAAGCCGCTAGACCTTTATTGTAAAAACTAAATGTGTCACGTAATTGTAAGACTTAAATTTATAGAAAGGAAATAACTTTTCTTAAATGTAGTAATATTAATCATATTTACTTCGTCGTTCATGCTGTGTATTTACGAAAGGTCAGTTTTCTCAAACCTCAGTATTGTCTTGTTATAAGTGTGTAAGGTTTTTTATACAACTGGATGGCATGTTATTTATCAGCTCCGCGAGAAAAAAATAATGTGCCTAACTCGTCAGTGTCTTGAAGTAAAGAATCCGTTCAAGTTATGAAATTTGTTTACAGTTTCATATCTTATGGTGAGGCTTTATTTGTGGGACAAGCTGAATTAAAAAGGGCACTTTGAAGACATACACGTAGGAGCAGCTAGTGGGTTTGTATTAAAATATATCCTAGAGGGAATATGAAGGTGTTGACTTCATTAGAGTGGCTGAAGAGAGCACTTGGCAAACGTAAGAGTGACTAAGAGAACAATATTTAAGTGCATCTTAGTGAGGGAAAGGATACAAGAATGTTGATTGTGTTAGACTGATTGAAGAGGAAACTCGGAAGACGTATAAAAGTAATTTGCAGAATCATACTGAAGTGAATTTTATAGAGGAAGTATATGCCAGTGTTGACTGCATTAGAGTGCTTGAAGACATAAAAGCAGGCGAGGTAATATTAAAGTGGATCTTGGATGAGGGGAATTGAAGGCGTTGACTGGACTAGATTTGTTGGAAGCGGAGGTGGACCGGACTCATGCAAACACTCTATTTTCCCTGAAAGACGTGAAATTTCATGACCAGCTGGGCGACTGTCAACTTCTGAAGGGCTTTGCTGCAGGGAATTAATTATTTTCACAGTCTATTTTGTCGATAATTGCTTTTAGTGTAATTTGTAAGCATGTGTTTCAGAATAAGAAACCGTCCACATGAAACACATTGCAGTGTTATACTCCACCAAAATGAAAAAACACGTATTTTAATACAAACAGATACTTAGAACTGGGTGTCATCTCAGATTCTCTGCAAAGTTCTTTTACAATTACGTCCAGAAGTTTGAATGGCTAGTCCGTACTTTTTGATATCGATTTCAAACTTTCATTCCCTTTTTTTTTCTGTTCCCTTAGTAAGAAGCAGGAGATCCATTAGGCTGCAGAGGAGTTTTTAATTAGATCCACCCCCAAGGGACAAGTGATCTACAGAGTGTGGGGAGGAAACGGGTTCTGCTTGGAGTGCGATGTTTTATTGTATTAAAACAGAATCTCCCATTAAATGCAACAGCATTGTCTTCAGTTAAATGTTAGGTAATCAAGGAACGGTTGTTTTGTGTAACGATTCCGGTTGCAATCTTATCTTGAAGAAAACATTGGCTCTTGTAATTTCTTATATTCGAGAAGAAATATCATTGACTTTGTATTGCTGGATGAACATTTTAAGGGGAAATCTTAGAAAGAGAGAACATTTGAAATAGAGTCTCGCGAAGTTCAGTGAAGTTCTAACATTTCCTCCAAACTTATCCTTTTCTGGCTGCATTTCCGTTTCTATGAACTTGTAGCCCACCAAATCAGAACTGTAGAGTTTCTTTTCATACGAATACTGCAAAAAATTGGAAGTGCCTTGATGTCATCCAGGTAAATGTTAACTGACTCCATGCAGCGGAATACTTCTAGAGAAGGACTCAATTCGCCAAAGAAATTCGACGCTTCTTATGAGACACAAACTTTTGTTGCGTTCAAAAGAGGTCCCATATTGACCTTATTCTACCCGAGACAAACACACTTTTCAGTTCAGTAATCTTGACAAAAATTTAATATGCATTTCTCGTTTGAGTTGCACGTTATTCGTAACTAATCCATTTAGATGTCATCACCCTTCGTGTTTCGAAACACAACAAAAGCGTATGAATTACAGGGTAATTGACAAAACATAAATATAGTTATAGAAACGAACAGAGAGTGACTAATAATTTTAAAGTAAGCTGTTATCCCATTTTTAGCATAATTACATTAAATTGTAAACTGTATGAAGTTCAGTCGGTTTCCAAATAAAAATTCGCACATTGTTTCAAAATTAACATGACGCTTTGAAAGTTTCTTATAATAACAGTTTAATACGTTTCTCTGTGGACTTGGCATACATTCAGTATAACTTAGGCAATTGTTTTCCATTTCGTCAGAATCTCATAATGAAATATCCACAGTTTCGCTCATAAATCGCTATCTCCCTTAATTACTGTGCTCAGTGATGCTGGGTTAATTTCTTCCAATATTTTGAAGTGTCTTCTCGTGGCTTTAGGAACTTACACCCCCTAATTAATTAAAGAGGAACATTGTGTGAAGATGGTATTAGAAATTAAGCCACTTGTACGCTTGAGTTTGCAAGTGCTCGAGTTTAAATAAGATTCAGCCAACCATATTATTCTTGCCTTTCTCTTTTCATTTTATTAATATTCATTTCTGCGTTATTTAATTTGCTTTATATTTTCAGCTTTATCACCAAGTGCTCTAGTTAAATGTTAATGATTTTATCACTTACTTAGTAGTTAAATTAATGAAAACCAGTAGGTTCTTAATGTAATTGGAATCTTAATGTTTTTAGTCGAGCGAAATCCAGAATTATTCTTTAAATACTTTGCGAAAAGTTCTTCACTAATTATTAAATCACGGTGAATTATTCCAACACCATTCATAACCTTGTTCATTCAATCGTGTGATGCGGATTTCGTTGACCCATTTTAAAGACACAACGAAAAAATGATACTACAGACGACGCAGTATGTTACATATCCTGTAGCAATTCTTAGACTGTGCTAAGAAATACTAGAAAAAACTTGTGAAAACTCTATGGCTGTGAAAGTGTAGATCCGATAGACCTGCGCTGCGACAGTACATATTCTTTGATATAAAGATAAATGTGTGAACTGAAAGAAAAGCAATTAAAATGTCTTGTGGAGGGGAACACGCTTAATATGAATAACGCGAGTTCCTGGTGAAAGTATGTAAAACATTCTTACCTTCTTTTGGACATCATGAATTATTTTCGTTTCAAAATATGCCCTGTTCCTTGCCCTTAACATATTTTGAGCGATATTTGCTAACAGGGCAATACATGAATAAGTTATGCTTGTGTGTGGCACCACATTATGAAGGGTAATATAAGATGGGACTGTAAAAGTCTACAAGTTCTTAAGTGGAGGCTAGGTGGAGGTGCATGGCTCCGCCAACTTGTCTTCGGGTAAAGAGTTCATTGTAGCCACTGGCTAAGGATGTTTGCACTCTCCAGAGGTTGTGGTGGAGCAGGTCAAATTCTTAGTCCTATCTGGAATTGAACTTCGGTCATCCAGTGTGCAACCAGCCACTCTAATGGGTGGGCAGTTCCGACTGCTACTTGTTTGCAGTAATTTATGAAATATTCAGATCGTGGATTGTTACTGGAAGGTAATCTAGAGATTCGTAAGCTGTGACTGTTAGAAAATTCTGCATTAGGTGTCCTTCTGAGACTCTCAAAATCGCGACTGTAAACTTCCCTTTCATTTTATTTCATTTTTACAGGCAAAAAATGTAAGTTCATAAACCTTTCATATGATGATCGGGCACAGCTTTACCCCCACGTACCTGAGTATTTAAGGTTCTCCTGTACTGTAATCATCTCCTTTGCTTCTCTGCTGAATTTTGTTTTTTAGTCTTTTGGACTCTCAATACATTCCGTGTTGGACCGACAGAAGTAACCGGTTCGTACACTCTAACAACGTTACGATGTTTGCAAAACACCCGTCTTTATGGCTGTGGTTGGTTTGTGCTGATGTTGATCCAGCACCACATCAAAAGAAGAACCACAGCTGGATTCTAATATTGGCTCAATCGGAATTTTGGAATTAAAAACATATGACTCTTCTCTTTACAAAAAAAAACTTTTAATGTCAGCGTCCTTTTTTTTCCCCCCTCTTTTCAATTGTGTCGGTATTCTGCTTCGTCATAGCCATCGTTTTAGTTTTTTGGGTTACATCAAAGGGGGAATGGTTCCTCATGGCGACCGTATTACCGTGCTATTAATTACAGTGAAGCGGAAACAAAGAAGTAAGGTAACTCAGCACAAAGCAGTTTGAAATATTTTGCCCGTAATGAGGTCTTCCATAAAATTTGCTCCTGGTTAATACATTGTAAATATATGTTTAGAAGAATCAGTTAATTAAAAAAATTCTACTTGGAAAGTGTAAATATTTATCCCTGTTGACTAGTCTAGTATGCGTTCTTATGTCTGACATTTCTCTTTCAGTTCCTGTCTCCATTTTTCTATATATGTCTGGTTCTGCTCCTAGGTTTTCTTCAGTATCCTGATCCAGTGTGTGTGTGTAGCTGGTTCTTTCTGTTTCTGCTTTTGTCCTTCTGCTGTCTAGCTGAATGACAGTCCGTCATAATACGTAATAGTTCATGATAAGAGTACGTTCACACACAAATGAAGATACGTCTAACGTTCTCAGTTAGTCCAAGCGCATTCTGCAAATTCCTGTCGTTGGACCGAATACATGAAAAGTGTTATCATACAGGCTATATAAACCACAGAGCTGGATAAAATGCTTTAATCTATTGGAAAATTTTCTGATTCGTTAGCCTTTAATTATTCACAACATAGAATGTTCCACCAGCATGTAAAGATTAATTTAAAACTGAAAAAGAAAGACTCGAAACGGGGGGGGGGGGGGGAGTTGAAGCTTTTAATTACACACTGCACGTATGCTAGAGGCTTTTTATTTTACTAGAGGGTTGCGAATTGTTTGACTTCGAATTTCGAATACGGGTGTTCCACTTAATAGGAAACAAAATTTAAAATATATTCTCCACTGGAGGACGTACATTGTACATTTTCTCTAAAAAAGACGCTTTCTATGAGGAACTTCATTAATATAAACAGTACCATTTTGTTAAAGTTGTTGCTGCTTCCTGTCGTACATTTATGACGAAACGTGAAAATGTTAAGTTTATTACAACAAGCTTTTGAGTTTTACAATTTATTTTCGCCGGAGTAGCGCTTTCGGCATCCCGACTAAACTGCGGGCTGGTTGGCCCGAGGTTTGATTCCCGGTAGGGGCAAGAGATTTTTTTCTTCTGCAAAACATCCAGACCGACTCTGGGGGCTCACGCAGCGTGCTATGCAAAGTGTATCAGGCGTTCTTTCCCGGGGGTAAAGCGGCCAGATCGTGAAGTTAACCACTAACCTCTATCTAGTGCCTAGGTTAAGAATGAGTGGAGCTATAACTCTAGTCGCCCTACATGCCTTCATGGTGTGGATAGGGACAACTTTACATTTACATTTTACAGTTTATTTCTTACCCCTTGTGGACAGTTGATGTATCATCGTTTAGGATTGCACAGACATCATCTGGGATCGTGTGTTGTATTTCTTTGTTAGTTTATTTATTTATTTATGACGCTGTAAGTAACTGAGTCTATTGCTTCTAACTGTAGGATAATTAGTGAATAATTCATTCTGAAGGACATGGAAAGAAGCGATCTTTACCTGATTAAAATTACATAATTACCTGGAATTTATCTGCAGGGAAACATCACGAGAACATCGGAAACTCTTCATGTGTGTTAAAAGAGGTTTCCAAATTGAGTTTTAAATCGAGGACTTCCACAATACGGAGCGAGAACGTAAACTACAAGCCAGGGAACAACGGTTGGATTCTCTGCACTGTGTGACTGCTGTAAAATAGGGAGTGCCCGCAGAAAACGCCTTCCGAACTCCGTAAATCATGCGACTGTACTATGTGTCTCATCAACCTGGACTTATGTTATTTGTTATGCCCTGTGAGCGCGAAAGAAACACTTTGATTTCAATCAGAAATTCTTCATATTTAAGCACAGATATTCTGAAAACAGGTTAGTCTCGCATACGCTTGTTAGTGAAGTAAAAGTGATGGTAACTCCATCTGAAACGAGAAGTGGAAATAAGCAAGTGTCACAACGACACTAACTGGCAACTCCGTGCCAACTTTATGCCATTTTCCATTATTTCTGCCCCTTCTCCTTATTTTCGTCCCCGCCTAAAGGAAATAAAAAAATCCGTGGGCGTTAGGCAACCCAGCCAGCGCCACAGTATTGCTTCTTGCGTTCTTGTTGGCGTGGCTACAACCCAAGTTATAGTCGCCATGGGGAGGTAGAAACAAAACACGACCGGCTGCCGCATTTCGTGCGTAGAGTACGTGATCTGGTTGTCTTTGTATTTTCACTGACAGTAGGTACGCTATACAGTATTATAGTTGTGAGATTCATTGTTGTAATTAAGGTGAACAAAACGCTGCTCTGTTTTCAGTACGAATTCCTGAATCAGGGGAGTTTTTAAATAAATATAGTAGAACTGTTCGTTGATTAGGATGATTGGTTAGATGATATTAAGGTTTAAACTATTTGGATTCTGATACAGCGTTTTAAATTTAGCCTGTTTGTGGAGTGTTATTGAAAGCTGAAGAGGAACTTTTGACAAATCCATTTCAAACTTCTCTTTCAGCAGATAATTGTTCCATTGATTCACTCGTTTACATTAGCCCTTCAGAGACGCCTTGACATTTCGATTTCGCTGCATATTCACGCCGTGATATTGAAGAAATTCTGCTTGCTATGTTGTTGCTGCTGATGCTGCTTCAGCTGCTGCTGCTGCTGATGTTGATGATGATGGCAGCAATAGTTATAAGAATGTAATCTGAAGGAGTGTTTGCGAGTATAATTTTCTTTTCGCGGAAGCCGTATGTGCTGAAATATTTTTGCGGTAACCCTAATGAAATCCTTGTGTATGGAGTAAAAAAGAGAGACTACAAATAGATAAGTAATAATAAACAAACGCTAAACAAGAATATGAGGTCAACGTTGCACATCTGTAGAAATAACAATTCAGAAATAATGAATGTAAAATTTTTGGGCTCTTTAGTTGAAGGACGGAGGATAAGGCGTAAGGAAAGTAATGCAGATAATTTAGGGCCGAGATTCGAAGCAAGCACTTTTTGTGCAAGTGAGCCTTTTTATGTTCGACCTAAGGATGTCCGGGATTGCTCAGTCCGTATCCTGACTAGGATGCGGACTGGATGTCCGAGGAATCTTGATGTGATTCCTGGAAGGGGTTAAGATATTTATCTTCTCTCCAAAGCTTTCACACCGACTGTGGGGCCCATCCAGTTTTTTATTCAATGAGCACCAGTTTCTTTCTCCTCGAGGATTAAGTGGCTGGGACGTGAAGCAGACCACTCACCAATCTATTGCCGCGATTAAAAATGAGTGGATCTACACCTGCGCACCCTCATGCGCCTTAATGATGTGCACAGGGTAAACTTGTCTTTGACATAAATGCGGACATTCATCTGACAAGTTTCCATTGTTGCCCTAAGTCTCCTGTGCAGGAAACGCGGAACTGAGGAGGAGACCTTAGCTCATGTTTTGTGTGAATGTGTAGCCTTTGCGACACCCACACTTATCTGGATTCTTTCTTTTTGGACCCTGAGGACATTAGAGGTCTGATTCGGGGGGCGATCTGGAACTTTATGAAAAGGGCAGGGCTTTCATGACTTGAACGTATTTAGGGGGCACAAAGGGTCTGTAAAAGGCCTATGTACATCGGGACCGCAAGGACTCGACGCATTATTTATTCTCTTCTGTTTTTCCTTTAAGGACCATCTATGAATGTACTCCGTTTGCTTCACACTTTTGCTAACAAAATGTGTGCGTGTGCCACTTTTGTAACGAAATAGTAAAATTACGACAGTGTTTTGTTAGGCGTTCCTGTCATCTTAGGCTCCTTCTGGAGATCAAGTGCTGCCACATTACTGTGTTGCTTGAAAATAATCCGACACTGTCTGCATTATTTGTTATTCCTCCAGCTGGTACTGCTAATACTTCCACTAATGACATCTGTCTGCCGCCGCTGCTGCTGCTACTTAGCGTCGACACTTGCCGATAATCAGGGGTGCCAATGCAATACATAATAAGACAAAAACACTGAGCGCTCTCCCACGCACACATATGTGTTATGTTGATTGATTATTAACTTATTTAATAACACTGACTCTACGCGTTACATAACATCGAATGAGAGAGAATGGTTAAAGTGATTGAATGGAAAGAACTGGTCATTGCCGGTTTAGAGGCGCCTGGGTGGCACTCACCGGAAGAGGCAGGAGAAAGCTAAGCAATGTCTCTCTTATGCAAGCCACTGTCTCCAGAACATAAGCCTTGAAAAAATTTTCTTCTGGATTGTGACGCTCTTCAGCTTGTAGAGAAATGTTAACGTTTCGGGGGAACTTGCTGCCTACGTCTTCAGGTTGGAAGCGTGAATTGCACTGCGTCGCATTCCAATATTCCAGTCACGATTGTCAGACCCACAAATCTCGGAAGTGTGGGACGTTACACCTTTGTCTTATACATTGCTTACGCGGGGCACTTTGTGGTAAGTTCCATTACAGCTCCGGGTGTGACTCCCTGTTCCGGTTTCTGGCAGTGAAATTTTGATTTTCATCTCTTAGTGCCGTGAGCAGTAGGACTCCGTCATTGTCTGACTTGCTGCAGTTTATACGGCACGAGACTTGCTAAGGTTACTTGACTGATTTATCCCAGCTAACTACTAATGTGTATGCGTTTAATGCTCTTTGCTGTTGGCTTAGTTGCTCATGGACTTGGGTCATGTAATTCCACTGCCTAGCACCGAAGTTCACAGCCAGTGTGATCAGTACGATTTGAAGACAAGTGTTGCTGGATAATTTTAAGATACTTTTGGATATTCATTGGAGACACTGAAGAAAATAACGAACATATTCAGTGAAATAACGGAATATCTCCCGAACAGATCTATAAACCGTGAGTGTTACTATTATACTAACTCCTTTGGCTGTGCCTTTGTGTACCCCTGTTTTCGAAATATAGTGTCGTAAAGATTGACTGTAGTCTTCAGATTTGTCATTCCCAGATGTACAGTACTTCCCCCTGTATTTGTCATCGAAGTGCATACGTCCTTTGCATCTCTAGTCATCTGTTTACCTCTGAACTGTTTTAGTCTATTCGTCGATTCAGAAGACGGTGACGTATTGCACAGTGACGGAGAGACATCTTCAAGTGTAGACAAACACAACGGACGTACGTCTTTATGTGTTATTCAGTTTCGCTATGTTCGAAGAGTTTTGTTTCTGTCAAATCTGTAGCATTACTTTTTAACATGAACGCGAATTGTTTTTTTTTCCTGTCGTCAAGTGTGATTGTAGACCTTACGGTAGCGCCTCAAGCGTCCTTAAGTTTAGCACTGGACCGAGTTAAATAATACATCCTCAGACGTCCTTAAAGTTGTACGTATATCTAGACAGCAAGTTATGAAGGTAGGAGGGATGTAAATATAGCTTCATGCATTCGCAGCTTTCGTATTTGGATCAGAGCTTTCAGCTTGAGTGTCAGGCCGCTTTACCCTGGAGGAAAGAGCACTCTTTGACAGTTTGTTGGGATTGTTGGGCCGCAGGGCCGGTGTGGAAACAAGAGGAAGGAGGAGAGCTGTGAGCGATACAACGACACTTCGACGTTCCCAGACTCCGTGTACGTTTATGTGTGTGTGTGGGGGGGGGTAGATTACAGCCAAGTTACGCACTAGTTGCAAAACCATCTGCGTTAACTTTTGTGTTGTTCAAGTAGTCCGAGTAGCGAATACGTAAGTTTTGCTCATAGGTATAATGTAATTTACTGCAAGAACACATTAGCAAGTGATGTGGCTGAAGTGCCAAGGCTTCTGACCTGTAATTTGGAATTGGCGCTGTTCGGATCTTGGGCTGGACACCCCAATATACTACGTATCTGTAATATTTCATGGCTTCCTGGATTCGTCCAGGTAAGTCCCGGAATGGAATACTGAGTGAGGCCATGGCTTCTTCCTTCTGCATCTTTCCCGTTCGTTGCTGACTGTCATCCAATCATTCAGTGTTATACAACATGAGTTATTAGCAGTATGGTTAAATGAATTACCTACCATGTATGTTTCTATTTGTTGATGGGCCGTCGTGGGCAGAATGCGTCTGGATTAGGGTACGAACTATTATGGGGCTCTTGTAAACACGGTAGTAGGACTTTAGTTTCCATAAAATGCGTGAACATTTCTTGACTGGCGTCTTAAGCAGGATTCTGCTGCGTGGAGTTATTTAGTTAGTGAAATAAATTTCGTAGGAGACACGTGCCGCGAAGGAAAACAGTAATTCTATCAGAATCCAGTAACGAACTTAACGCAAACGCGCAAGCGTGGAAGTAATTCAGTCTGTGCCAGAATACAGAACACAGTGACAGCGCAGTTATTACTGGTGAATGGTTGTAAAAATCTGAGATATTCACGTGCTTGGGAACCTGATTATTAAAGAAGAGGGCAAAACATAGGACAGGTTAAATTATAGTACTACGTGATATCATTGGTACTCGTCTTCTGTAAATAAACTTAAATATGAAGGTAAATACGTACGTAACTATAAATTTATATGGGTGCCTGTCGTGGTCTTAAGGTCCAAGTAAGACATTACATGAAAGATTATGAAAGAAAGGAAGTACACAAGAGAATATTTAAACCTGTGAGAGGAACTAACAAGCAGAAAGGAGAAGTGAGGTCTTCGCTTTTCTGGAATCTTACGCGGCGTTGTTTGGTGATTAATACCGGCACTTTGGGGCGACTTACCAGCCCCATTTACAAGTGCCAAGCAATCCCTGGGACCTATAGGTTGTCTTGAAACGTCGGTAACTAACCACCAACGTTGCGTAACATGCCAGAAGAGCGAAAATGTCATTTACATAGGAGCGGAAGCTTGAAATCACGCAGAATGGAGAAAGTTACGTAACGCAGGGCGTTACAATGTGATCAGAGTGAAAATAAAGTGTCGCGAAGTGGATGCGAAGTGGATGATGGAAGGAGCAACAAGTAGTGCATATAAAGTGAAATCACTTGGGACGTAAGTCTATAGGAGGAGAGTGGAGAACAGTGTGATCGTGGTTATCAGGGAATTGGATTCTGACAATGTGATCTGGTTTGAAACAGTTGAAAATGGGGTCCAGTGGCGAACTATTGTGAATACAGTGATGGCTTTTTTTTTGCTCTTGGATTATTATTAACTAGGATGCTGGTGCCCGGCGACCCGGGCAGTATAGGGATACACATTTACGTATTTACCGTGGAATCCGAGCAACCCGTGGGGGCAAGGCACACGTCATGTATGCAGTTACTGTGGAAACCCCACGGCCCGAGCAGGGAAGACACACCCATTTACATAGTTACATTTGAAACCTCGCGACTCGTGGGGGCAAGGAACACTTCATATACGCAGTTACTCTGGAAACCCCGCGATCCGGGCAGGCAAGGCACGCACATTTAAGTAGTTACCGTGGAAACCTGAAGAATGTATATGCCTGTGTATTACAATATCGTAGTGGTGCCCACAGTTATGGTGAAAACCCGAATAGTGTGTACGTATATATATCATACTGTCGTATTAGTGCCCGGCAAACCTTTACGTAGTTAAAGTGGCAACCCCAATTAGTCGTGTCTGTTACGTACCATCCGCGCGTCCGTAGAACTAAATTCTATGTCGTGTATTTTCCTTCCATTTGGTGATAGTCCATGAAACTTCAGTGTGGGTGTGTGACAGACACTGACAGCATAACGGTGTATATAAGATGGGCTTACTGCTTGCTGAGGGCAAAAGGTTGAAGCATTTGAAGGAGAAGCCACAACATAAAACCCCGTACCGTGATTTAAGTTTTTTGTGGAGAAGAACCCCGCAGCAGAGGCTACGGACGCAACGCAACCTTAAGGCTTCTTGTGCAACCGCATGATGAAGCTTATTATTATTATTATTATTATTATTATTATTGCACTTTTCCAGGTAATTGAGCACCGACGGAATGAAATTGACTGGGTAAGACCGAAATACTCGGGGAAACCCTGTT
Organism: Coptotermes formosanus; assembly: GCA_013340265.1. Lineage (NCBI taxonomy): Eukaryota > Metazoa > Arthropoda > Insecta > Blattodea > Rhinotermitidae > Coptotermes > Coptotermes formosanus. The sequence continues at coordinate 3,751,607 of BLKM01000389.1, read as the reverse complement.
CCAGTGCCACTTTGTCCACCACAAATCCCACGTGGACTGACAGGGGATCGAACACATGCCCCGCCTTAGGAGGCGGGCGACTAACTGCCTGAGCAATGGCACGACTTTAAATCATAAGTTACACCAAAGAGAACATTGTTTACGAATATTTCTTTGCTGTTTTATATCTTTGTGATTAACCATTTAAAGACTGAGATTATGATGAATTATATATTACAGGCTAAGGTCGTACCGCGCAGTAAACACTCTCCGTCTCGGTTTTAAAAATCGATCAGTTAATGCTGCATAGGAAAGTAGTCGTTTTTTGTTCCGAAATCCGTAAAAAGCCCGTAAATAAAGCTGAATTATATTACAGGCTCAGTATGTACCGTGCAGTATACACACCCCGACAGAGTTTTAAATTGAGTCATTTAATGCTATATGGGGAAAGAATCGCGGTTTATTCCGAGATACGTACAAAACATGTAAATAAAGCTGAATCATATTAAGGGTAAGATCGTACTGCGCAGAAAACACAGGTCTCTGTATTTACGTCTCCTGACATCTAGTGGCGGTCTGTGAAACTCGTAAATTCTCATAGTTGTCCTGCCATCTGGCAGCGGCCCATGGAACTCCAAGCGGGACATACATTCGCATTACTGAATTTTTATGTAGATATCATGAGAGCATTAGGCATGTTATATTAGAATGAGCGCATCAATTACTGCAGCATTGTCACACTGAAATGCTATAGTATGTGCAGTTATACAGCATGAGAGCATTAGGCATGTTATATTGGAATGAGTGCATGAATTGCTGCAGCATTGTCACACTGAAATGCTATAGTATGTGCAGTTATACAGCATGAGAGCATTAGGTATGTTATATTGGAATGAGTGCATCAATTTCTGCAGCATTGTGACACTGAAATGCTATAGTATGTGCAGTTATACAGCATGAGAGCATTAGGCATGTTATATTGGAATGAGTGCATCAATTCCTGCAGCATTGTGACACTGAAATGCTATAGTATGTGCAGTTATATAGCATGAGAGCATTAGGCATGTTATATTGGAATGAGTGCATCAATCGCTACGGTATTGTGACACTGAAATGTTGTAGTGTTATGTTACGTGCAGCTGTATATGAATTACATCATATAACTGCTGTTGCATTCCAGTATTACCACATTTAAAACACTGAAATTTCGTGATGGTGGTGTATTACCTTCATTCATGCTTGATTCCATATCCATATCATTTACCGTAACAGCATAAATATCGTAAGACCAAAAATGTCTACTGTTACCACATTCAAAGTTTGTGATTACACTCGCAAGCATTTTCATAGGCCTGTTGCGTCTCCTGACATCTAGTGGACATCTATGGAACTCCGTTCTCATAGTTCTGTTTCCTGCCATCTGGTGGCGATCCATGGAACTCCATGCCAGACGAACCAAACGTTACTGAAATTTATATTACATTATACCGGGGACAGACCTGCAGTTTGTAGTTTACTGTATCTAAACTTGGCGTGTTCTTTTTGGTTAGGTTTCACGTTTAAGATTAGCTGAGATGAATACGCCGTTGTTTTGCACAACGATTTTTAGTATCTGTTCCTCCGCTAACCTAAAATATCCGGAGCATCTATATTAATTTTAAATTTATTTACAAAGTAAATGTATATTTATAATTAATTGTGATGTTTTTATTAAATTTTGAGAACTCGATATGAAATCATAGGAACTTCACCATTACTTCTAGGTGCAATTTCACGTGCTAACCCCCTTTCTTAAGTTTGTCTCCTTTTCTGTTTTCCTTAAATTTCTTCGTCCCTTACGCTTTGTGTTTCGCGTTTTCGTATTGAACAGTTTTCGCTTCCCTTTTCATTTTTACTTTTCTGTGTGGTTTCCTTGCTCCAGAGGTGTCCTGCACAGGTCGAAGTACAAACCTTCGTTCTCATCGGTATTCTTTCCGCCTTCTAATGCTTCTGTTGTTAGGGCACAGATTATACAAGGGGTGATACCACTTACTGTACGTAGAGAAAGAAATAGCCAGGTATTTCACTTGGCCGTATAATGCAGTGGAGCACGCAAGTTTTATTAAAGGTTCGGTTTCGGGCGTGTGTGCGTATACAAGTATATCTTCCTTGGCTGTGCTACTGTATGAGGTTTTCGGAAATTAAAATTTATTGTGTAAACGTAATTTCATTAACCTCTCGAGAAACGCTGTGTGTGCGCGGTACAGGAAATAATCTCAAATTATTTTAACCTCAAAGTATGTGGGTTATGCTGACTCTTCACACTGTGTATTAACTACGTCATAATGAAGTTCGTTAAATTCTATTCATTATCTCTGATTAACGATGAAACAACTCGCGGTCAAGCACCATTTCTGAAGGGGGACTCATCAAAGGCTTCAGTGGATAGCTGGCCCAAATTGAGTTAGCTATTGAGTTAATGGCTGAGCTGCATCCCATATAGGCGTAGCTCACAGATGCATTCCTGAAGTTAATAAACATCAGCCAAGTACAGTTTTAGTTACGGATAAGCTTACGTGTTTGCCTGACATAAAGATTGTTTAACGACGTTACACCAAGTATTCAGTTTATTACAGCTGACCTACAGTTTTGACACGTCAGTCAGAATGATGTCGGGAGTTTGAATTTGGAAAAATCAAAGGAATACATTTTAGCCCAATTTTTTGTAATTTATAAATTCTAATCGAACACGCGCTTCAGAATAAAAGTATCATTTGTTGAAAATGAGTGTTCTTCGTTTATTTTTCTTTTTTGAGAGTACTAGTTTTATTCATGTAGTCACGTACGTTAATACGACAAGGTTCGTCTGCGAGATCATGATCTTCTGAACTACCGAACGGATCTTTTAACGACAGACATTTTTAGAAAGCTTATCATTCGGCATTGTTGGCAGTATTCTTTGTTTTCACTAATTCCTACGCAGAAAATATTTTAACAAACCATATAACGTTAACAGTTGACATGCTGCCTCCACCGTAAGTCATGAGAAGTCCATGAAATATGATAGCTTCCATTGGCCTCCGGCGGTGGCAGCACATCATTGCAAGAGGCTTGAATGAGCGTTACGTAGCAGCGGAAGTTATTGGCTCTACAAAAACTATTTTTGTACCCAAAATTGGTTATGTCCACCAGATCCTACCATTCCCTTCAAGCTGTGCAGATTATGATTACCGATCAAAACCGCGTTTGCTATAACAATCATTAAGACTCAAAGGCAGAGGCTTAAACGCGTTGGAATATATCCACCATGGCCTGTTTTTCCCATGGTCAGCTCTGTGTGGCATTTTTGAGATCCTCTTCATATGACAACGTCGCTGCTTCAGTTAGTGAAGGGCATAGACAGCGTACAGAACACGATAGATAATGTCGTCAGACGTTTTATGTCGAGAAGTGCTCTAAACTTTTGAATATATAAATAAAACGTTATCGATTAAATGTTTTATTGTTCGTGCATGCGAATTATTCGCATTGATGCAACTGGTATATATAATTTCGGTACCGGTACCAGGAAAGATTTTGATAAAGTTTTTTGTCACGTATCCTGATTTCGGGAAGTAAATATATAAGTATTAATATTTAAAAAATGACTCGTATTGAAAGGATAATTACTGTCATTTTTGAAATCAAATTCTCCATGCACAGTATCATGTTTCGAAACTGGTGTATCCGATACTTGTACCTGCTTGATGTCTGTCTGTCCGTAAAATTATAAATGTCAGTCATAAGGATGTATATATAGGGTCTTATTTCCTTCTTGTAGTGCAAATTTTAATTGATTAAAATATATTGTTTACATTAATTGAATTAAATATTATTTCGACTCTGGTTCTTTGGCTTCCGACCAGCACTTGCGCTCGTAAAGAAGAAGTTCGTCACAACTCTCTAGAGTATATTTAACTGTAAACAAAATCAGAATACTGTATTCTGAATACTCTTAGTGATCGCCACAGCGTTGTTTTAAACAAACGACTGCCCTTTCCTCTCCGAATCCTTGAACATACTATAAGTACCGTAGCCATATTCGTGTATACCTCGTCTTATGGAGAATGTGTACTAAACGGTACCGTCTGTGTTTGCATAAACATGTACACTTCCGTAGCTTCGCCTTTCGTTTTATTTTACGCGAAGATGTGATAGTGTGTTTCATATTCAAAAAGAGAGTATCAATGAAATTATGGGCTTGTTGTTGTGCGGCTGATGGAGGGCGCTGGATTTTCTTTAAATTTGCCATTGAGGCTTTAGGGTAAAGAGGGTACATAACAAAACTTCGCATCTCGCTCCCTTCCGTTTTTTTTTCTTCTGTTATCTGCGTCCTTGTGTGTTAGAATGCGGAGTAGCACCGCCACAGCCACCCTGCTCACCAGCGAACTTCTGCATATCCAGTACAATCTGAACAGCTACATGTGCTTTATCGTCCATAGCCTCCTGTGTGTGTGTGTGTGTGTGTGTGTGTGTGTGTGTGTGTGTGTGTGTATGCTGTCTGTGTATCCCTCTGGCGGCATTTCATGCTAGGTTCTCTGGCCATCTCCATTCCAACGAAGAAAGGCATTTCTATGCAAATTTTCCACTTGCACTATCTACTTTCTTCTTTGTTTATGTATTTTCTTCTACGGCCTTCCTCTTCTACCACGTTTTAAAATGTTTCTCTTACTCTTGTCTTTGTTTGTTTACTGTCTGATGTTTCATGTTATTTCCAGCGTACTTCCCGTTCTTATGTTCCTTCTTTTCGTTGCCTAGTCGCTGTTGTTTTTCCGGTCTGCTGCACGTGTTATCCGTTATTGTTACGGACCGATGCGACATCGTAAACCAATCACACACTTCAGCTTAAAAGATGACCTTTTTTATATCGAACTAGACATTTCTTCCCTAAGGAATAGATTGCACAACATTAAGCTGCCATATTATCTTTATTTATGAACCTAAAGGGAGTGGAATTTATGAGAATCTTTATTCTTTTAAGAATGCAATATTATTGTAATTTATGACGTAATATAAAATCAAATTTTATTCTCAGAAAAAGAAGAAAATTGCAGACTATATAATTTCAGAGCTACACTGTTCTGGGGCTCAAAGAATATTTCCGTGATACAATTTTATTATGGTGCTTACTCCTTATAGATATGTCATTATGTAACCTTACCGCTTACAGCTGAGCGGGTGTCCGGCGGTAGTCATGTCCGGAACATTATTCCTTCCATTGACGAAGGCATGCAGGAATTAGACCAAGATGTAATCTTTCTTATTACGTGCGAGAGGTGCCCTTTTCGAATCGCGGAAGATCCGCGGGCTATCCTGTCTGAGATACTTCAAGGCTTTCCCCCGCCATTCCAGGAAGATGCAGGAATAGTGTCTTAAATTACGTCAGAAACTCATCTTTCCAGTTCGCAGTTTTCTAGACTAATCATCCTTTCGCTCGACGCTAAGTAGTTTAAGCTACTGACACCTTCCTTAAATGGATATGTGAACATAATAGCATGCTTTTTGGAAGCGACCGCAGCGTGCGGCTGACCGCTACCTTCTGTGTAGTAACGGGTCTAGCATCAGCGGAACTGTACTTTCACTCCCTCACCTGATTAATGGAATGTGTATTGAAAAGGTTACGTTTTGGTGATGTAATTGTTTTGCCCAGCCTTAACTCTAGCGAACTAATTAGTTTTATTCATCGGGGTTGTCGCAAAAATTCATTTATTTTTTTCAAAGTTTTGAGAGCCTTGTATTACAGTGTCGTAAATTTTTGTTTTCTTTTATGATTTATTACTTAAGAGGAATGTATAGGTACGTATATATACATATTATGTAATATTATGTAAGTCTTGTTTGTATCTCGTTTGGTGCCATGATATTTCCACATTTTCCCGTCATTATTGCTCAAATTACAACTTTGTCGGTTCTATTGTGGATGTTACCCATTGAACAGGGTTTATCTGTGCGCTTTGCCATCGAAACCAATATTCTGTAATCGATACAGTCCTATACATGCTCATTAAAATAATACACACAGCACCCTACATGCTCTGGTTTGCTTGTAATTCCAACGGGTGGTGGTAACATGTAGATGGTGACAGGGATGGGGGTCAACTGATGACCTGAGTGATGCATGTAGCACTCCCTCTCATCCCTTCAACGTGAGAGGGTGTAAATCATTGCAAGTGACATGGAACTAGAGCCATTCTGTTTGAAGTACCGCCCGTGTCTTGTCTGGACACCATCACTCGCGATGTGAATGAATCATACACCTGCTACTTGGTCGGCCAGGCTTAATTCCTATGGGTGTAACAGCCAACTGTCAGGGGGGTCACATAGCTACATGAGCAGCTATCTCGACGCCATAAAGCACCGCTTTCTCTCGGGAAATCCAAATTACAGTGTGCCTGCCTGTGTTAGGGAGGTTCAGCTTCGTATGCATGAAATAGTATTGATTTTTCACTAATTTAACGACGATATATTAGCTGTAGAGTTTGCATACTGTTAGAACTTGTGAGTGTGCCGTTATTTGGATTTATGTAGTTGTGCTATCATAAGTTTGACGGGTCTGAGGAAGGTCATGGAAGGCATTATACATGAAAGTAATTGTACATGATACAGTTTATTGTCTATGGAATCAGTCTTTCTTCCATAAAAACTTCTCTGTCTTGAACAGTTAACCATAAAAGAAGGCTGGAGATAGTTACATGAGGAGATTCATGATGTGTGCTCCTCGCCAAATATCAGTAGGGTGATGAAATTAAAGGTGTTGTGATTGGACGGTCATGTAGCTGACATTGGAGAGAGAAAAAGAGGATGTATGGTTTTGATGGGGAAGCCTCTATGAAAGATACCTCTTGAGAGACCTAGGCGTAGATGGGAATAAAATATTAAGATGGAACTCAAGAAATAGGATGGAAGAGCGTGGAGTGCAGTCGTCTCTCTCAGGATAGTGACAAGTGACCTTCGGTTTTCATGGAGTGCAGGGAATTTCTCGACAAAACTGTGGACTTACTGGTACTCAAGGATTAACTTCCGCGTAATTAGTTCGTTTTCTAAAACCAGAATTAATCTACATATGTTAGAGAAAAAACTTTGTTTTGCATGTGCTGAAGAGTGCAGGATTTCCCTAAGACAACTCCGAACGCCAGATTCAGTTCCTTTTATACCCTTTTTGTGTGCAGGTGGTGTTAGAAGTTCTGTAAAGTTTAAAGATAACTGCTTTCCCTGTAGGAATCGCACGGGATTTTGCAATGCTACCCTACAACCTCTACGAGCTGCAAAGATATCACCAAGTTGTTCTATCTCGGCAAGGGAGTGGAACTATACATGTCAAAATTTCGTTAAATATGGCTGAAAACAGCGTAAAGACGCTCGTCACTAGATTCCGCAGTGGCTGGTTTTCAGAAAGGGGTTTTTGTACAAAAATACGTAACAAATTGCATGGAATATCTTTTACTGAATACACAATAACTTAAAAACTTTTCCTTCTGGAGCTGATAAGTAGCAAAAATGTGATATGTCAAGAGCAAATTATTATTTATGTTCTCCTAATTTCTTAAAACATCCACGATACCGAAAAAATACGAAACAAACAAGTTAAGTCTTCGTAATAACATCGATATACTTTGTGTGTGGTATCAGCTTCTTGTAGAATAAGCCGCTTTGGAGAAAACTGGTATATGTAAAGCCGTCTTATGTAATGAAGTTACGTGTTGGACTGATAGTACCAACATAATGCATATCCCCCAACTTTAGAAGTACGTACATCGCAGTAACGTAAGTAGCTGATATTCGTCGCGCAGTTTCGGACAGGAAGGCTTCAGACGGTCAGGTCGGCCTCACAATAAAACACATACTTCAGAATTCCTTATGAATGCCACGTGGAATATTAAAGAAGATGTGAGAAGATAGAGGGACAAAATTTAAAACATGTATTTTTGAATACTAAAGTAATCAGAACGCCAGAACATATTACGGAATAAATTGTAGGGTAAGAGAAGTTTATGAAGGTCACAGAATATTTTGGCTGTGGTAGAACCTACCTCTGTGAACCTACGTGATAATGATGGCAATGATTATTGTGTTGTTGATGATAAATATGCTAAATGGATTTCCTGCGAAAGGATTACCCAACGTTATTACTTTTGACCCAGAAGAGGAAGTCATTGCATTTTGGGTCGTCATTTGTTTTTAAAAAATAAATAGGCATAGTAATGAAGTTTAGATTAACAGCTTAGGTTGCAACCATGAACAGGACGAGAGAGAAATACTTAACAGTAGGTTGCTTTCAGTAACATAGTCGAGCTTATCTTCAGTTCCCGTTTTACCTTGCCAGTGTTTCGTTTACTTTGTTGTGGTAGGCACGTGTACTGCGAGATTTGAGATTCTCGCAGAGGTCTTGCTGAAGGTTGAAGTCCTCTACAATGTGACGCTCTGTCGTTGCGTCAGTCATTCACGACATTTAGAAGCACCATATTTCCTTCACTTTCAAGGTCAACAGTCTAAGAAAAGTCCTTTGGTGAATCTGAAAACCCACGATAAACATACCACTTCGGAAACCTTCATGTAGATTGGAGGATGATACTAAAGTGGATCTTAAAATCATATACTATGAAAATGTGCACGGAATTCACTTCCTTTAGGAGTATATTTCAAGTGGCGAAACTTTGTTAACACTGTAATTAAGATTATGTAAATGTGCTGTGATTTATCGGCCTGCTCAGCAACTCCCATTTCCTCACGTAGAAATGTGTTTCGTATAGTCAGGGACTCTTTAGTACTCACCAGTATGACATTCTTTCTTTGTGAGACCTAAAAGCAGCCTTTTTAAGAACAAGAAACTTCCAATACAACTTTTTGAGGGCAACAGACTCGCTGGTACAACATTTCGTAAGTCAACAGAATCCCAGTTAAGTCCAACAGAACCTCTCATTACAGACTTTTTTAAGCCCAGCAGAGTTGCAAGATGAGAGTTACGGCCAGTTGGACCCACAGTACAGAATGTGTTAAGTCGAACGGAACCACCAGTAGACCCCTTGTTAAGACGAGCAACAGGACTCTCAGTCCTTCAGAAGGCTGTACTGGTAGTCCCTCTGTTAGATAGCTTTCGTAATCTGAGGTTTTTGCAGCAGTGTTTGTTCAGATCATGATTTTGTGGGTTATGACATCATATGATCTTGTCGACTGTGTGACACCGTTTCGGATGAACAGTCTTCCTCCATGTTCAGGGTTAAAGTTAGTAGGAAGAGTTAGGTTATTTATGTGAAGTTGCATGGAGATGTCACCGACTGACTACTTTACATGCATCCTTCCTATATAATCATAGCGTGTTTCTCAAAAACACTAGTATCAACCGAGGGGCTACTTAGTGTCCATAAACCGGGAAACCATAATCTGAAATTTCATACATTGCCTGTTTGACCTGTAGGTTAACTGCATTCTGCAGGACTATAGCCTGAGCACATGTGTACAGTGGAAGCGTGCATGCTACTTTGTCATTCACTGAAAACGGCTCAGAGGACAAAAACAAGCATGGAGTCGTGAATTATGTGCTTGGCTCGGAAAATGAGGCGTGGGTGCCCAACTATTTGTCATAATACCCCTCTCTCTCTCTCTGCTCGTACATTTTCTTGTCGTATACTTGTCCATTAGCCAGTAATGAACAGAATGCTGTATCAGTATGTGAGAAATTATATGGCAGTAGAAAAATTTGAATTTATATGTAAAGTTTAAATATCTCTTTCGAATGACAAAACATTTTAAAACTTGCTGTGCGCACGAAATATTCTGTTGTAAATGGTGCCTTCATAGGATGCTGTGACTTGTGTAACATTGCAACGATGACGCTTTGTGATTAAACTGCATTTCATTGACTGAATATGACTGAAATGCACTTTTAGGTATTTTTAAGTTAAAATTATGTTTAACATGCATATTCCTATAGTTGTAACTAAACTTTCGACATTGTCCATCGTTTTAGGCTGAAAGAGTTAACGTTTCGGAGGCTAAATCTGCCTCCTTTTTCAAGTGAAGGAGAGAAATTGGAGAACCAACTTTGTAGGGCCCGTTATAAAGAGAAACACTCAAGTCCTGGCAAACTCAGCTTCTGAAATTTTTGGGCCTCTCAGCCTCAGATATCGAAAAATATCCAAAACTTTCCTCGTATACCGACGTTAGAATGCTTGACATTTGAATTACTTATTCGAGATTGACAATGTAAAAACTTTCTAGTTTATCATCATCGTTCCTTGCAATATTGTGTAGAACGTGGGTCCACATTTTGTGGTGAAAATAAATGAACGATTCTGAGAAACAAAAGCAATCTGGGATATGAAATTGTTACAGTGCTGCAAGGTGAAGAGATTTGAAATGCACAGAGTGTGTGTTTCTGTAGGTTATGATAGTTCCGGTTGCGTATTTTTATTAAGACATTTTTAACTTAAATTCTGTTAACTTTTGATAGAGTTTATAAAACATAAAAAGTGCTGTGTTCCTTAACGTGTACCACGTTTTGGTATTTCATTCTCTTGAATGTGTGGTAAAATTTGACAGCATGTTGCCATTTGTCCTGGGTGATTTAAATCTTGATCTCTTATTTTGAGGGGATAATATAAACTAGAAGTGTTTTGAAACAGAGTGCTTAGGAAAGCATTTGTGCCCAAGACGGTTTGAAGGAACGAACAATGAACATCGTAATTTATACACGTTATGTGTGGCTATTGCAGTAGTAAGACCATGGACAGGAAGGTGTTTCTTGAGATGTAACTGGGATGAGGATGGGCAACAAACATAGGCGTATATGATGTTAGTATGAAATTGTTTTAAAAATAACGAACATTATCGAATAATAAACACAGTGCAACATGCCTATAAGGGAGCCGCAAAGGACCGACATTCTTCCGTCGCTGGCAGGTTCCGTTTCACAAGTCTTGATCCTCAAGGCTGTTATATCTACGGGACTGTAAACGTTTCCCGCTAAGTTCGGGTTTCCGTTGTGCTCAGATTTCGTTTAGGACAGTTTTCACTGTATACGGCACCTTCTCACGGAAATAATGTGTGTGGATATGGGCCTGGGCCTGGGCCTGGGCCTGGTAGGATAGATTCGGAGCTGGCTAAAGTGTTAGCAGTCAAAGTTTGTACTGAACATTTCCGTCTTTCTCGGGGCATCCATTTATCGCAAAGGAAAATTTATTCGTCATTGCCTTTATCAGATGCTCGTGGCAGACTCAGAAAATTAAGAGGTGCTGTAGTGAGCTGTGGCGCTATTTGTGCGTCGCGAATTGGTCGCCGAGTTCCGAAGTGACTGCATGTACACGTAATGTGGGGAGTTGAGAATCTGCGTATTTAAAGATTGAGCTAGGGAAACTGGGTTCGGGCGTTCTCCGGAAAGAAGCGCAGATTTTTGTGTCTCCGGAATTTTCGTGACCCCCCCCCCCCCCCCACACACACACACACACACATAAGATATTTCTAAGTAATATCTCACATATTTGCAGTTAGAATCTAATGCCATTCTTTAAAATCCGAAATAATGACAAATATCCTTACAGCGTCTTTAGCCTAAATAATTAATTCAAAGGATACTGGCACTTTTGAATTGAAAGAAACCGTATTAATGACACGATAGTCAGTGCGGATTGTAAAAGGACAGGGCTTCATTTTGACCAGAATAAAAGGAGATATGTCTTCACTTGGATGATGATAACAGATTTGAAGGCAAACTTCTGGGTCTGGCCGAATTCACCTCATATCGGGCCAGGCTGGGTAAATTAAAAAATTTCGTCCAACTCATACTTCTGTGTGGTAATGGACATTTGATGTAAGGGGCTAAGAATCACGTATATTAGCGGGCTGAAGCATTGGCGGTATTAAATCTTCTGATACATTTTTAACACCTTAACGTAATGTCTATACTTCATGTGTACAAGGAATAAATATCCTCTCTTTCCAAACGTTTGTGTTGAGTGGTACTAATGTAAAGGTTTCTAAAAAGCCAGCACGTGACCGATTTCGAAATTATGTGGAAGATCTTAATTAAAAGTGCCACCTTAGCTTTTAAAACATGTATTTATTCTTACATCAGGCCTGCATTTATCCACTTGCCACTCCCAGTGATTTAAACACGACTTCCCAATGAACCGGCCTGTAAGGGGAACTCGCTTGGAATAAAAGACTTTAGCTGCTGTTTGTGTTACGGATAAGGCTCCTACCATTTGTTTGCCTTCACTTTTCTCTCAGAAAGTGCTGGCCCAATGCACTCTCGTTTCGAATCCCTGTTAAAGCACGTGTAATCCCCTTTGGCCTTCCATCGCTCTTCATGTATATTTCCCAGTTAATACTGTTTAACATATACACTTACAGAAAACACTGTGTCCGTATTTAATTGTAGTGGGAGCTATTCAGAGGACAAATGATATGAAAATGTGTTGTACGTTAATAGGAAATAATGAACAATCGAAGCCTGAAATTAGTCTAGATACCTTGTAGTCATTCAGGTCATAGTTGAGAGAAATATGTTTTCATTACTGACAAGACTGGCAATGTGTATATAAACGTTACACTAAAGCGCGTTCGCGAACCATTTTTGCCATAGAAAAGCCGTAAGTATTCCATAGTCATAGTGTGTATAGCCTTAGTTACTTAGCAAGCAATGTGACCTGTCTGGTTCTACCATTATTTTCCACATGATCTCATAAACGGCACGATTTTTGGGAGAAAGTTATTTAACATAAAATATGTTTTGATTTTCTCTACAAATATCGTTGAAACGTTTATCATTATAAGAAGAATTGACTGGGATATTATCATAAATGTGCAAAGTCTCCATATAAAGTCTCTGTTATTCTTGTCAGATTGTAATAAAACTTGAATTTTCGCGACAGATTTTCGAAAAATACTCAAATATCACATACCATGGAAATCCAGCCAGTGGAAGCCGATTTGTTCCATGCGGACAGACGGACAGACAGACAGGCAGACAGACATGACGAAGCTAATAATCGCTTTTCGCAATTTTGCGAACTCGCCTAGAAATCCTTGTTGCCGCCGGAAATCGAACGCTGATCCTCGATTGTCCAGCCCTTAGCCTAGTCCTCAATATGTACTGAGCAACACGGCAAAACATTTTATGGTAATCAGTGTAAATAAAGTACTTTTAAAATTAAAGTAAAGTAACCATGTTAAAGCAGTTGGCATTCATTAAGCTCTTCGCTCTTCAGTTGATTAATTCTTCAAAAATAACGATTTCTTTAGCCACCCGTGCTCATGCGGCAACTTCTCCGACTTGTCTGTCGGGCTGTCAGTCTAAACGTACCAGTGCAGGCGATGGCTGTGAATGAAGCTCGAACGTAACGGAGTTTCAAAATCCATGATCTTGTTGCATCAAAATGTTTGTAATGCTCCAAAGTGTTCCTGTTTCTGCATCTCACATTACCTCTGCTATTCAGGTGAATACTGTGTTGGTTGATGAGAAAAGAGGTAACGTGGCGCATAATTTCGTAACTACAAGTCTACGTTGATTGTGTTTGTACTCATATAAGGAGGCTTTATCTTGAAACGATTGTAATGTTTCCAGCACTGAAATAAAATCTTGGTGGCTGCGTATTTAAAGACGATCGTAAACTGGGGTAAATTGTGACACGATGGCTGATAACACAGGAGACGGACTGATATCAACAGGGAATAAACAGGCTGGTCCCCCATAGCATGACAATTGCGAAAACCTGGCGATACTGTGACTAAAAGTAGTGGGGTTACAACAGACGTAAATGTAAACTGTTCGTGTTAGTGTTGAATATGACAGACGCAAAATATGTGCCCTGAAACTTATTCACCGACCGACCGACCAACCTTCGTTTAATTCCACGTACATCAACTTAACTTTACTTATCAGCTGCTTAATGATGTGTATTTCAGGGTAGATTCTTCAAATTTCGAGGTCCTCTTTGTAAGACAATTCACTTTCTGATGCATAAACGAAGCGGAATTTCTTGACTAGCCAAGCGACCTTCAGGCTACGGAAGAAGAATGTGATCCACGCTGTTACACACGTTTAAATTTTCCGTTCCTACTCTTATTGTTATTGGATGTGTACTCCAAATCGACTAATTTGATGTTCGTTACCATCTTTTGCCTCGTAACAGAGGTGAACGCGTTCGAGAGAAACGACTGTGTCAGATCACGGCTATATTCTCCCTAGTCCTTCTAATTTACAGTTCACAATTAAATGCTTTCTTGAGCCGTAAAACATTATTGCCTGTCAGTTTCGTTGGGCGGTCCTGTCACTACGTTTCAGATTCTGAACACTGGGCATTCCCTAAAATGTGATGTGGCACAAGTGTATTAAAATTATTTGCTCCGCCTGGAGCGTAACATTGTGGATAAATTGTTGGGCTTATTTCTGTTACACGAGAACGTACTGTTGTCCGTCCTGTGATACCCCTGATGTGCGCAGCAGCCCGCTTGACAGCAGTTGATCATCTCGAGGAAGATTGTGATGGATGTTAAGTGCAGTACAGATGTGCTGGCCACATGATGTGCCTGGAGGGGGTGGTATCAATCAATAACAGAGTGGAGAGGCCTTGTTACTTCCCTACACCACAAACTTTAGACGGAAAGAGAAATGCGGGTTGCAAAGGCACGCTCCATTGGTTATTTTCTGAACGGAGACGAGAACCGAATTTTATATTAGTCTGAAATCTTTAGTTTTTGCCTATGTGTGACTAAAGCTAGCGGCTTCAGCAGTAACTCTGAACACATTCAGTCACTTTTTAGAAACGAAGTTGACATACAATTACCGGTGAATTCAGAAACTTTATTGCTTAAATTGTTCTTTTCCGGATCCTTTCAAATGTAATTATCTTTCACACCTATTATGTGCTATATAACACGTGCAGCAGAAAAGCTGCATTAAGTAAAATACGAAAAGAGAAATGACATTTTGTAGAGCATAAGTAACAATATTGATAAGATTATATGAATTACTGGAATGAATGTTATGCAGAAAAGTCCAGTATCCAGCTACTGAATAAGTGGCAAGAAGTAATGTAGTGCGTTCCCACTGAGGGTAAGGTAAAGCTGCCCCAATACAGGCCTGGACAGGCCCTTAGGGCCTAAAGAGGTTGAGGCTTCCTGCATTACTAGACAGCCGGCACGTGAAGGTGGTAAGGTTGTCTGCCGTACCGCCCAGGAGATATCTTTGACACTCATTTCTGTTAGAGGCTGTGTCGACCCCAGGGCCGTAGTGAGACCGGAAGGGTTAGGTGAAGAAAAATCGAGTGATCCCATCTGGAATGGAACCCGCGGCCTGCCGGTTTGGAGCGCCGTGCTTCAACCAACTGCGCCACCGCGTACTCCTACTGACTGTAGAGTTGTACATTTTTTGCTCGACGTTAGCATCGGTAGAAGAAATAGGAGAAATTAAAGTGAAACGAAAGAAGCAAACATTTTAAGCCGATTGTATACTTAGTAACCATTGATATAGATCACTACAAAATAGTATATATTAGATTACTGCAGGCTCTATTAAGAGATCGGTTTGTAGCAAATGAAGTTAGTAATAGAATAAATACTGACACCGTGAATTCCGTATAGGTTCTGTGAAGCGTAAAAAGAATTAGAAGAATCGAGAATGCGTAACATACATTCGTCAGGGTTTTCCTGAGTCGTATGTGTGTGTGTGTGTGTGTGTGTGTGTGTGTGTGTGTAGATGGAGGATATGCCTTACCCAAGGGAAAGCAGCTAGTATAGAGGTTAGCTGTTTCAGAAAGAGGTTTGAAGCGGGGTAGGCCAGGGGTTCTTAACGTCTGAAGGGGAGGAAGAACACGGGGAGAGGAATAAGAAGACGAATTTTGTTTGTAAGGTTGTATACTTGAGATGTTAACCCGTAATGATTGTCACAATTTTATATTCAAAACATATTATTGAAACCGCAAATATTATACCAGTGCTATGACGTGTAAGTGAA
Organism: Coptotermes formosanus; assembly: GCA_013340265.1. NCBI lineage: Eukaryota > Metazoa > Arthropoda > Insecta > Blattodea > Rhinotermitidae > Coptotermes > Coptotermes formosanus. The sequence continues at coordinate 3,735,658 of BLKM01000389.1, read as the reverse complement.
TTCAGTGTTTTCTACCTACTTTTACTCACAGCCGTCTTCCTGCTCACTGGCTACGAGGGACTCCACTTCTGGGAGACAATCAGAAGACCTTGATCATGATCACTTCGTCTGGCGACAGACTTACGAATACATGGAATTAACTCAACACGTGATATGTCTTCGTGGCGTAGTATTAACGAACACGGTTTACTTTACTTTTAAAGCCATGGCCTGACATAATACCAAATGAGAACATAGAGAATTGTGTCGTACTGAGTAATATTTACTTGGCCGGCATCATTTCATTTGACTTAATAACAGGTGCTGATCAGGTACAGTGAGCGTCGCAAACGTAGACCTTCCCTCTTCTGCCTACTCACAGCAGGTGTCGAGGTTATTTATTTTCACTTGATCACACTGAGACACACACCACAGTCGGTAGGACTCCTCTGGACGAGGGATTGGCCCATCGCAGAGACCTGAGAACACAAACACTGTACAAGAGACAAACATCCATGCCGCCGGTGGGATTCGAACCCACGATCCCAGCAAGCGCTGGGCCGCAGACCTACGTCTTAGGCCGCGCGGCCACTGGGATCGGCGAGCGTCGCAAACACGCTTGTAAAAGACGTAGTATTTTTCATTTTGCTTGAAACTGAGGTTCCGGTGGTCATCTTAAGGAGAGAACGTGGGGTGAAAATATAGAACTTAAAGCTTTCATGGAGAACATATTCACTAGATTTCTCCTCGGGCTATCAGCTGCAGCAATAACAGACCAAAAGCAAAGCTTCGGAGACCTGCTTTGCCCCAGTCATCACGGTGGACACTGAGGACCTTAATAATGGCCTGAAAACCAATCTGGCACGTTGAAATTCAGGTTGGATAGAATTGCAACATGAGAAACTTTACAGTTGGTACTCCTTACACGGGATTATCAGGGGAGTTAAGTGTAGGCGGATAAGACAGGTATATAACAAGCATGAAATAAATATGAAATTCATAAAAAGAGCTTTAGTCAGAAAACATGGAGGAAATGGGCCAGTTGGGAGATACAGTGATGTATGGGATCATGTTAAATTGCACCTTAGTTTAATAGACTGTGACGATGTGGATTGAATTCGTCTTGTTTAGGATAGGATCCAGTGGTCGCCTTTTTTGAACATGGAGATGAACTTCCGGGTTCCATAAAACGCGGGGAATTTCTTGACCATCTCAGGGACTATCAGCTTCTCAACAAAGATTTTATTAGATTTAGTTCCGCCGTTTTGAAACCCTGCACTGTTTTCTGTGTAACTGTTTGTGATCTGTGTGTTACTAAAATGCTGCTCAAGATAGCGTCATGTGTCTGAGCTTCAGAGCATTATTCAGACGCGGAAATTCAAACAGGCTCTTTCGAACCCCGTTGAATATTGGCTGAATTTCCTGATTCCGTGTATCCGCAATGATGTTTCACAGAACTCTGTGTTTTGTATAACTTTCCATTCTCAGTTGTATAGTCAAAGAGGAAGTAAAAAGCAAAGCTTTGTGTTAGCTGGAGCTGATACCTGAAGGCATTTGATAATTCTGCCTGACATCCATACAGAATGTCTGTCCACTCTCTCTTTCAGGAGCATTGTTCGAAGTAACAATGGTGCTTTTGGTGACGTGGGAGCAATGCATCACTGTATTCAGTTTACATACAACTTTTTCTACTTGTTGAGCAGTCTTCAATGTGAAACACGGACAAAACTTTGATAGTGCCTGCAGTACAATAGGAACCCTTTGCAAGATTTAACTCCTATACTCCATTTATATCTAACCTGATGTGAATTACTGTCCAGATTTTACACACTGAGGATTTGTGGGGGATTTAGACATTTCAGTATTCGGATAAAGCATGATATACAGAGTCTGTCTTGGTTGAGGGTGTTCAGTATTGTAGATCGCTCTAAGTGAATAGAGGACTAAACACCTTAGTAAAGTGAATAGCACTCCTGTTCTGTTTCATGTTTAGAAGATATGTGGTTCAGATCGCAGGCTGTAGGCTTCTTCTCTTGCATCATCAGTCCCAAAGATTGGAACTGGGGATAGTATCTTTATTCATAGGGTCTCACGACTTGCTCCTGTGATCATATGCAATCTCACTGATGACATAGCTATGTAAACGTATATGAACCACGGTGTTGTGGTGACATCTCACTCTGTGTTATGTAGTCTGCAAACATATACAGAACATACGGGTACACAGAGGGGTTTTAACGGAGATGCAGGTCTTCCTCTTCGTTCTCGTTGCGTACATCTCGTATCTCACCTTGTTTACGACGGAAATTCCTAACACATCATCCCTTAGCCAATAAAGAAAACGGCAATCCTCGATTATTTTCTAAGGTAAATTGAGAGTGTTCTAGCTTCCGGATTGTAGCGTAAACAACACTCAAGTACAGTCTAACCCGGTTATAACGACATCGTTTATGCGACATCTCACTTATAGGGTCAGATACTCTTTGGTAGCAATTAATTCGTCACTTTTAACCGTAACATTATACTCTTCGTTTATAGCGACAGTCGTTTATAACGACAAAAAATATTCAGTCCGTTTCTTGACGTTATAGCCGAGTTCGACTCTGTTTGTATTTCAGGCTGTCAGAATGGTCACTATAGCAGTTAGTCTCTTCCCGGAGACGATACGTGGTAGTTTTCTGAATAGTTACCAAATAGTGAGAAGAACCTCCTTCTTCTATACAGATTCCTCGTAAACTTTAGTTCTGTAGGCACGTCACGAGAATTAGTCAGAGCTGGCTATGTGGGGAGGAACGAATATTCGGATATCAAGTCTTTATCTGCCCCAGAAGTGGAGAGGGCAGATTCCTTCGCATCTTCGCTAACCTTGTGCCGTAGTGTCCTGTATCATGTCCCACATGACTGTAGTCTTAATATTCACATCCAGACTTCCCGTTGCACATATTATCATTGCTGTTTTGTTATTATGCGTATGTGATGTAGGGAACATTATTTTATCTGACAGCTGTCGCTAGTTACTTCCCATCGGCTCGCGTAACTTATAAAACCCAGCATAATTTCAGTGTGCAACGGACAGAGTGTTTGTTATATCTGACAAGTCTGCGAGCCGAAGGAAACCGCTTACAGCACCTTCTTTGAATATGGTGACTAAAAATCCAAACGCGTGGACCCCGACTGACGGCAGCATGGAATAGCAACGAGGGCTGCGCTGCCTGCCGTCACGCAAAACGTTCTGGTTGAAGTGTGATGCGTGTTGTCAGATAAAATAATATCCAAGTATTTGAAGCCTTCAAGACGAGTGACGACATACAGCTGTACATTCTCCAGATTAAGCCTCAAAGTATCAGATCTACAGCGGGACTGTTGACCGATGCATTTGACTGCAGCCGTCCTGTTTCCTACTGCGCTGATCAGGAAGAGTAATTTTGCTGACAGGAAGATGTGTTTGTATGTATGGCGTCTTAGCGACTCGCATTTATTATCCATGTCGACCCTGAAGAAGGAGGTGCAGAATGTCCCAGGATGTTGGAATGTAACTCAGTATTGACGTATGTGGTAGTCAGAGAGGATTTTATTAGATGTTTGCTCTTATTATGACGAATATTATGCGGACTTATGTTTGTAATGACCGCCAGAATCTGCATCATACGCGTACAGTTCACAGTTCAGGAGGCAGAAAGTGCCAGGGACGGAACTTGAGCGGAATGGGGCTGTACCGGTGGTGTGCGGGGGCGGGAATCTGTGCTCGGTGAAGTATTGCTTCATCTAACGTGCAGTCGGGAACTCGAGACACGAAATACGAGCGATAAAAGGAAAAGAAAAGAAACATGGGAATGAAGTTAGTTTTCTACTTGACATATTGCCACCCTGGGAACAAACACAGTTTTCTTTTGTTACCTATACTCACCTCCTGTCGTGGCCAACTCTGAGTAATGGATCTGACCGCCATAGATAAAAAGGTAAAGAAACAAACTAGATCGGCCATGTGTCTCACAACCTGTATCTCAGGAAATCTTTCTTTTTCTGTTCTTTCTTTGCCTCGTCTTTTATGTGTAAACGACTTCAGATTATGGTTTTCGGAGTTTGTACTCTTTGATACAAATGCCAAGGACTTCCTTATCCAAAACATTAACGTGGCTGGAGAACGAGACACAGTGACTGTTTGAGTTTTAATGTATATAAGTGATGTTTCAAAATTTTCTGGCTAACAACCAACAGACTGCTTCTCAGCCGGAAGAAGGGTCTGGTTAATGCCATGTAGTGAAATTTAACGGTTCTTTATTGCGGGAATCACATGGAACAGATACACACATACACATACATACATACATACATACATACATACATACATACATACACTCACACATACATACACACATACATACGTACATACATACATACATACATACATGCATACATACATGCATGCATACATACATACATACATACATACATACATACATACATACATGCATACATACATACGTACATACATACATACATACATACATACATACATACATACATACATACATACATACATACATACATACGTACATAATACATACATACATACATACATACAACCATACATACAACCATACATACATACATACATACATACATACATACATACATACATACATACATACATACATACATACATACATACGTACACACATACGTACGTACATACATACATGCATACATACATACATACATACATACATACATACATACGTACATACATACATAGATACGTACATATATACGTACGTACATACATACATACATACATACATACATACATACATACATACATACGTACGTACATACATACATACATACATACACACATACATACATACATACATACATACATACATACGTACGTACGTACGTACGTACATATATACGTACGTACATACATACATACATACATACATACATACATACATACATACGTACATATATACATACGTACATACATACATACATACATACATACATACATACATACATAATACATACGATGTACACAAAGCATAGGTTTTTTGTGTTAAAGCAGATGGCACATTACGCTGGTTATTAGTTTGCTTAGAAGTGTTTTTTTTTAAATTTTAGTACTTAGATATTACAAAAGTATGTAAGTTGAATCCGGTAATTATGATTCATAAGGCGTAGATTGGAGGATAATATTAAAAGAGATTGTGAAGAAAAATGGGAGGGCATGGACTTGATTCATCCGCTCAGGATAGAGACAAGTGGCGAAATATTGTACACAGGCAATTAATATTCGGTTACCACTAATTGAGGGGAATTTCTTGACTAGCTGAGGACCTGCCATCCTCTCAAGAAGGACCGTGATCTGTGTAGTGATTTGGCTGTTATGAATCACATTACATAGCAGACAGGAGGGCCTGAAACTTGTTAGAATTGCTGATTAGAATGAGTCTGCTGGAATTACCCATAGAGACATTCGTATGAAATAATCATTAGTCAGTGTAGCGAACACAATATTGGATCCATTGATTACTTCCACTGTATCGTTGAAAACCGTCCGTCATTCTTGATAAATGGGTTTACGTTGGGGAATTGGCAGTGTTCAATTTATGAATGGGAAGTCGTTGGGAATTGGTTTGAATTACAATTTGCTTTATGGGAGTTTACTGCTCGCAAGTTTATTTTTGTGAACACGGGGCAATAATACCCACTAAACTTAAATATATTTCAAGAGGATTGGTACATTTATAACGCTGTGTACATAACAAATCAATAAACGGATTACTAAGTTTCTCACCTGTTCATTGTTCATCCTGTGAATTATACAGAACATAATTTAGAAAATGAAATCCACCCATTACGTTACCATGGAAACCTTGTATTTTTGTGGCAAAATGTATCTTATATTACTTATTATTGTTACTTACCTGGATAGAGAATTAGTATCATTTTTCGTTTCGATAATTTGCTCATGTTATGATTTTTACTTTGATGTGTTTATTCTGTCTCCTGAGATGTGTATAGTGAGCGTGATATGTGGTAACGTGATTGTGAATGATAAATCAGCAACGAAAATTTAAGGTGTTCTTTTGGGTCAGTAATCCTAGTACAGACACTTTTTGGAGTACTGAATAAAGTTGCAATTATCAGTTAGGTGTGCTGGGCCTTGGGATTTTATGCAGAACCCTTAGGAATAAAGTTATGCTAGTTGAACTGTGGTAGCTCAGTGCACGTATTTCAAATATGAAGTACTGTGTATGGATTTAAATTGCTTTTTCATGTTATGTGTCAGGGGGTTTGGGTAAAGTTTCTATATGATGGGTTTTGTACTGGATGATGTATGTTGCTTATTTTGAGAGAATCGTAACAAAGGATCGATATGCGTGCATTTAGACTTGTTCTGTCATCTGCAGGCTGACAGTAGACTAACATTGACATTTGATATAGCATTATGTTCTTTCGTTGCCAGGCATTGGAACTGATATTTAATAAAAAGTAAAACACAGTACGTTAGATTACTGCTCACCGAGAAATTTGCTATACGTATTCAGCCTCTGTAACATGTAGTTTAAATTCAAGCACAAGCATTATTAAACACAGCTGTTTAATTTCTGTGCCGTACAGTTCATAAGTAATTGTTCTCATCTCATAACACACAAAACTGGATTTAAGTAGCAATCGCATATGTCAGATAAGTGTCGCTGTTAAAAGGACCACACATAAGCTGAGAACCGAAGAACCGTGTAAAATGTGCAGCAGCAGATATGTAATAATATCCATAAAGCGGTGCTGAGGCAACAGTAAATTTGGCAAAACTTCTTATTGCTAAGTATCTCGATTTACATTCGAAACTATGCAGCAAAAATTTCGTTGTGAGTTGTCTATGAAGATACATATTAGGAGGATGGCCAATTCACATATGCGGATTAATGTGTGATAATATCGGAACAGAAACACCTTGAAGGATGCTAAGCCTTTGGAATGGAAAATTGCTTTGTCAGATAACGTTCCAAAATAGGTTACAGGAGCCGGGCATAGATGAAATATAAATTGCCACGCTTATCCCACCGGCACCCAACCTTTTGTTCAGGGGGTGAAGGACGTGAAGAGGACGGTGTTTGAAGATGATCATTCACTTCCAACTAGTGCCGAAGTTAAGAACTAGTGAGGCTGTACATCTGCTTCCCCCCTATACCTTCATGGCGTGCACAGAGACAACGGCCTCTTTGCGTTCACCCGGACCAGATGTGTCTGCTATTCACTTAGAGCAGGGTTGCTGAATCTGTGGCTCAGGGCCAAATGTTGCCCGCGACACAGCGTTACGAGGTATGTTGCCCGCGGAGACATTCGAATTGAGAAGAGTATTTTAACCCTTTACCCTGGAAAACCGAGTTAGAGCACCCAATCGATTTTGAAAACCTACAAGTTGTTTTATTTGTGGAGACTTACGTTACATTACATAACGTTACATTACTAATTCATTTTGTAAAACGTGATGAGAAAAGCGACACCTTAACCAGTGTAGTGAATTGCATTATTTTACAAAATTTTCCTATTTTCAGTAGTTTATATTTTTATTAAGTGGTATATAGAAAAACAGGTAAAATTGTACGCGTGATAATACATGCACTTATTCATTCTTTATTCTGTGCGTTAAGTATCATGTTTCCCGCATGTGGACAAAATCTTGCCGAAGTTGCCCACACCCCATAAAAGACTGAGCAAGTCTGACTTAGAGGACGTAGTTACTGTCACATCAGTGTCTGACAGATGACGTTTGTCGTCAGCCGGCTTCGGGATGTGCTTTTACTGTGAGAGGGTTGGTGTTGATTTTTACACGTAACCTTCACATCAGTTGCTTTTATATTTGGGGATTGAGTCAATTACTTTGACACTAAGCAAATGCAATAACTTTTCCACATCTAATAGTACGTCATTAGTAAAGAAGAGTAGGTCTGTGGATCAGCAGTTCTTTGTTCTTGATACAGTGGAAGACACGTGTTTCTTTTTATCAACATGCAGTCTACTTAATCCCTGTCCGTACAACTCCAGCACTTGTCTTGTCACCAAGATACTGAGTGGGCTGTTGTTATCTGTGACATTGTCTTTGTTTACTTTAGTTCAACTGTCTTACTTCTTGTCGCACGACAAGTTGCTGTTCATGTCCGCTGTTAGTGGCATATACCCAGCTCTCGACAAGAAAGTGGGGCTGTCGAGCTGAAGGATTAAAGTTGAACACTGCGAGCGTTACAGCTCTGGGTATAGTGTTGCTGTTCCGCACTACATTCAGTCATTGTTACAGACATCTGTCGCTAGGGTAAGGGTGCTCGAAATGTGCTGTATCGTGATATGTCTTTACTGGCAAGAAGATGATGTATCTGACTTTAATCTGTGGAACAAACAGACATTTTAAATTGATACAAATACAGAAATGCACTAGAGGAAAGATATCCCTAACGAAATGATGAAATATTATCGCTTGCTTTAATTAAAGGTTTATTATTTATGTTTGTCTGCATTGTGTATTTTTAGCCGCGATTGCGTAGTCAGTATAGAGTTACTGTATGTGACATGTCTTATTTCGGTGCATTGTGTCCACGTATATCGTGCGGGAGACATGAAAGAATAGCGCTAATATCTGGAGTATATCCACGAAGTGTCACTAATTCAACTCAAATTCCAGCTTAATAATAATAATAATAATAATAATAATAATAATAATAATAATGGCCGGGATAGCGGAGCCGGTATAGCGACTACTCTGCGGGCGGAAGTTCCAGGGTTCGAATCCCGGTAGGGCCAGAGGTTTTCTCTTCTCATTACTGTCCATACTGGTCCTAACGCCCATCTAGCCTTCTCTGAATTGGGTACCGGTACTCTTCCTGGGGGTAAAGTGATTGGGGCGTGGCGTTGACCACCTACCCCCATTAGTCCGGCGGTTAAGACTGAGTGGAACTAAACCTCTGCTGGCCGCCTTTTCGTCCTGTGGAATGTTATTGTGTGACGTAACAAAAACATAATAATAACAACAACAACCATAAATCTTGTAGGGGTGATGAAACTTCGAAATTTATATTCGAACAGGTAAGAGTAAAATCGTGCCTGTGCAACTAATGTTAATGAAGGGAACGTAGTTAATGTTTGTGCCTGAATGAGACAGTGAGATTACACTATTCGTAACGTTCTGATTGTCAGCTTGCTGCACTATTTTGACATAGACATCAAGAACATTATATAAGGCAGTTTATTAAATGTAATATAAATTATGTATTTAATTGACATACCGTCGCAGTAAAATTACATGTCACTTGTAGTACTCATTTCGTAATGAATACATTTAAGATAAATGTTGTTAATTGTGGTCAAAGTAGATTCACCTGTTGTCAAATTTATCACCTGCAGATTCCGTTTATGTACGAATAATCAAATTTTAAACATTTACATACAACAACTTTCTGGAGTCTCTTCACAAGGTGTCTGGTTCGTTTTTGGCGAGCGTATTGATTGTACTAAGAATCTGCATGGGTTTTCTTTGTTCCTCCAGGCAAATACTCCTTAATTCCTTCTTGTTTGATTCCGTGTCATTAATTATTCACTCTCATCCAACCACAGGTCGCTATGTATTCCCAGTTACCGACAGCATCCTTAAATTTACCGCAAATAAAATGACTTGTTTCAGCGTGATCTTGTTCTCTACATTTGCCCGGCGTTTGAACTTGTCTTGGCTTCCACTGTAACAGCTATGTAGTTCAGTCTAAAACTGCGATGTCCACATTACGTAATCCAAACTACTAATGACATACTGAACTTCGATTAAGAGACCACACTGACAAGTGCGGCCTCTTACCCATTAGACTGCTTTTTAATAAACCACTCTTATCTAAGCAAAGATATGATTGGCAGTGTTCATTTCGTTACTGTTGGTGGATAACGGTTGTAGTTGCACAGTGCCGGCGATGTCTGTTCGCTGTTATAACATTTTGTGGAGTCCAGTTCTGAAAATTGTAAATGAAGATACATTACAACAGGTGAGTACGTTGTCTGCCCATTGCACTGGCCGCGCGGTCTAAGGCGTGTGTCTGTGGCCGCTCGCTGGCTGGGATTGCGGGTTCGAATCCCGCCGGAGGCATGGTGGTGTGTTTGTTGTGAGTGTTGTGTGCTGTTAGGTACAGGTCTCTGCGTCGGGCTGATTACTCGTCCAGAGGAGTCCTACTGTGTGTGTGTGTGTGTGTGTGTGTGTGTGTGTGTGTGTGTGTGTGTGTGTGTGTGTGATCGTGAAGCCTCGGTAATGAGGAGGCCCTGGCCCATTAAGGGCTTTGGCGCCATGTAAAAAAGTGCATTGTTAGCAGACCACCGGAATTAGTAGAAAACGTTATTAACTTCTGTAACTTTTGTTGTCGACAAAAAAATTTAAGACGCATACGGAACGTGGTGGTGGAGTGGTTAGCACTTCTGCTTCGGTTACTGGGAAGTTCAGCTTTCAAATATTTTTTGGTATCGTACCTTGGAACTTACGTTGGTGACACATCCTAATATACACATGTTTAGACAGGAACAGGAAGTAAAGGCTGTCACATAACAAAAGATATGTGGTAGCGCCATGTGTAAAACGCATGATAGGCTGGAGACAATTGTGTAGTGGGAAGCTTAACCTTTTAAAGCCTAGCGGTAACTTTACATACCACCAGGTTTAACATTAAAAAATTCTACGTGGTGCCCACATTGCGTTTATGTGTTTTGTACGGATCTCAGAACAAACAGCAACTTTTGCCTTATAAAACATTAAGAGACTGGTTTTTATAACCGAAGTGGAGAGTGTTTACAGCGCGGTACGCACTGAGTCCGTATATAAAATAGATATGCTTCGTCTTTAAAGGGTTAATCATAATTTTTTTACTAAATAATATTGTCAATGAGTAACATTGTTCCTTTTATCCGGGCTAAAGTGGCCAGAGCGTGAAGGTGACCACTCAGGCATGCTGTTGAAATTAAGAATAGGTGGGGCTATACCCCCTCTCCCACTTATGCTTTCGTGGCATAACACGAGTACTTCATAAACCACAGGGGAACATTACCTTTTTTAAATTCAAGTAAAAAAAGAATTGACTGGTATAGAATTTTGCATGAATGGGGGCAATTAAAAAATTACCCAAAATTCTGTTCGAAGAGTCCGAAGTTATGAAACCACTGGCGGGATGTAGGCGTAGGTGGGAGTGTAATATTAAAAACGTATCGAGCAGAAGGTGGATAATGGGGAGGTAACCCGGCGCCAAGTCGCTCAGGGTAGGGTCCATTAATGGGTTCTGTAAAAGCTGTAGTGAACATTTGGATTCGTGAAGAGTCCAGTAACTCATCGTCAGTCTAGCCTGGACCGATCCCAGTGGCCGCGCGGTCTAAGGCGTAGGTCTGCGGCCGAGCGCTTGTTGGGATCGTGGGTTCGGATCCCACCGGGGGGGCATGGATGTTTGTCTCTTGTGAGTGTTTGTGTTGTCAGGTAGAGGTCTCTGCGGCGGGCCGATCCCTCTTCCAGAGGAGTCCAACTGACTGTGGTGTGTGTCTGATTGTGATCAAGTTAAAATGAACAACCTCGACACCTACTGGGAGTAGGCAGAAAGGGGAAGGATTACGTTAGTCTAGTCTGGCTAATGAATTGTTTTTAATGAAGGGCATCATTTGTAACGTAACAGAAGTACCCTACTTTCTGATCTGTGTCACACCGTCTTTCCAACCTTAACTCCCACTATTAAAACGTCTTCTCGAAAAGCACGTGCTATTCCTGTGGTTTGTTGTAGTGCAATGTAAAGTGAGACCATTAGGTTTTGAACTGCTGCTTACAGGCCTAATACGTGTAAATTTGTTTACGCCATGTACTCAACAGAATCTCATCCCCAGTAGTACGTGGAGTCATCTGTTATACCAACAAATTAGCACTTTTTTAGTTTAGTTTTACTGCAATCACTGGAATTAAATGTGTTTGTAATGACGAGTTCTGTCATCATAATTCAAGAATGGTGCTGGTGTTTTCTGGCTTACAAGTTCGCGTAATGACCGTGTTGATGACAGTGCTCGAGCGCACAAATGGAGATGTCTGCAGTGGGTTGCAATTTAAATGAGTAATTTAATGGATATCGAACAATTACTAGCCTTACCATACTGATAAGAATTATTAAATCGCACACTGACAGACTGAAGGATATATCTGCGACTCGCTGAAGACAGTTTTGAAGTTAAATGCCCTTTTTGTAATAAATCATACATGATAGTGAATGCTAGTGTAAACGTGTAGTCGCAAATCCAAGTTCCGCTGCAGCTACGTCGAAGAAGTACGTTTATTTCGGGAAATTATTTCAGACTCTTCAGTCGATCAAACCTGCAGTGTGCTAGGATCGCTAAGTCCTGCTGCTGCATATTCTAGAGCTGTTTCATCTCGCAGTTCACGTTAAGTGAAGCGAGATTTATTGCTAGAGACAGTGCCGTTTCTGAACACTGTCTAAAGTTTCGGTTGTACAGTTACTGCAATATGAAATGTGGGAATGAAGGCCTTTCTAAAAATATGGATTTATATAAAAACGGCTTTGTTATTGGGCATTTAATATGCGTGTGTGTGGTTTTTTGTTCGTATGTGTGTGAAATTCAGGCCGTCACATTAAGGGAAAGACATACATTAAGCGACACTACCTGAGGGTTTATTTTTAAAGTTTAATATCAAAACCAAGAAATGTACAAAATTATTGACCTGTATGAAATGTATTTGCATTAGTTGATTTTGATATTAAACTTACGATAATATGCACGGTATAGACAACATGAAAAACTAAGGGTGCTGAAGAAGATAATTTAGCCTCAGAGGGAGGAAGTAGCAACAGGTTGGAAAAAATTACATAATGGGGAGCTTCATGATTTGGCTACTGCTAATTGTGATCAAATCGAGGATGAGATGGGCGGGACATGTGAAGTATATGGGGAGAAGAAGGAGAAGCGCACAGAATTTTGGTGGGGAAACCTCAAGAAAAGAGACACTTGGAAAACCTAGGCTTAGTTGGCGGAATAATATTCAGGTTAAGCTTGGGTTGTCATAGATGGAATTAACTCGCTTAGAATATGAACAGTTGGTGGGCTCTTGTAAACACGGCAATAACCATTCGGGTGCCATAAACTGCCGGGAATTTCTTGACTAGGTGAGGAACTATTGGTTTCTCGAGTAAAGCTCTGCTCCATGGTGTTAGTCGTACGATGAAAGCATTTATGAACACAGACTTGAGAATGCTTGAAGCTGAGGGAGAGATACCGGAATAACCTGTGCCCGTTTCGAATTTCGGGAAGGGGGGCTTTCACCGGTTATCCCGACTATACTGTCTCTTGGTTTTACTCAGCTTCTCCAGGCAAATTTTATTATACTACCTGTAATAGACCACTGCCTCGTCCTTTTAAATCCCTTCCTATTTATCATTTTTCTACCATTTGGCGTTATATAACATGGGGTAACAGCTTCGTAAAATAAACTACAATGAAAGAATAAGTGGCAGCTCCATTGACGGATTGCACCAAAGAAGAATAACGCTTTCTGAGTGCACGTTTGTCATCAAAAGATGTCACACACAATACCGAGACTTGCGGATGGATGACTAATGATTTTTCAGTGTGGTTCTTTGAGCTAGAGGAGAGTTTACGAAAGGGTAGAAAGATGAAATTTAGTATTGTGGACGGTCTTAAGATTGAGGAAGAAACCTACAAGCGTAACCGGGGCAAACACACAGTTAGCAGTGAAGAAACTTCAGTTAAAATGTCCACCAGCCTTAAAAACAACAACGCACTGAAGGGTTAATGAAAACACTTAATTATAAGTGGAATAGAGAAAGTTATGAACCTTCGGACAGGTAGGCCTATATGGAAAATCATGTTCAGTATATAGAAAAATAAGGCATGTTTAAATTCTCTGTACAAACACAGTAAATTTGCCTGTATTTTTCTACGTAACCTTGTCGTGCTATTAAACGCCAGTTGTTTGTTCAGATAAAGACAAAATTACTGTCGTCTGGTACATGTGGTAGAAGATGTAGACAGCACCTTCCTCCGAAATGCTTGTAGCTACAAGCATGTACCAGAGGGTGTTACATCTCTTCATATTCATTGCTGTTAGGAACTAAAATCTCGAATAATTGAAGTTTCTCATTAGGAATGTGACCTGAATTAAGCGTTTAAATCTCAGTGGTAACCATATAACCTGCAACATAAAATGCTCTGCATTACATCGAGAGTTTATGTTCCTCTTGAGATTATCATAATGGACACCGATCATTTCTCTAAACTGCATTAACTGAGTAGACTTTCTGGCTGTGAAGGAAAGTGTTCTGTCTGAGGCACGAACCGACTTTTCATGTATTACGTAGGGGAATTTCTATCTTCAAGACCGCGACATGGTTCAGGCAAGTTAGTCGTGGGCCTCTGACCGTGGTAGCCGCCGTTCGATCCCAGGCCCATCCATGTGAGATTTTTGGTGGACAAGATGACGCTGAGACAATTATCTTTCCGAGCACTTCAGTTTTCCCCTGTAATCATTATTGCACCGGTGTTGCATAGTCGCCTTAACGCTACTTTTTTTTTCTGAAGGATGAGAGGGCGAAGGCTTGGAACCTTTAACCCTTTAAAGATGAAGCGTATCTGTTTTATATAAGGACTCAGTGCGTACCGCGCTGTAAACACTCTCCTCTTCGGTTATAAAAACCAGTCTCTTAATGTTTTATAAGGCAAAAGTTGCTGTTTGTTCTGAGATCCGTACAAAACACATAAACGCAATGTGGGCACCACGTAGAATTTTTTAATGTTAAACCTGGTCGTATGTAAAGTTACCGCTAGGCTTTAAAAGGTTAAACAAACAATTCTCTTTCGGAAGTCAGGGATCATATGGCAACAAAGTACTTCGACATTATTCTTTCCGTCTTTAGAGTTTTGAGACCTTGCTCCTGATCGTGTTGAATTTCCGTTGTAGCGGTTGTACTGCGTGAGGTTGGGGTTCTCACTGCGTACAGCGAAGAATTTATGTATTGCCTAAGTATGATATATGTTTGTGAGGAGCCTTGCATGTTGCTGCATGCTTGACTATCACCGTCTTCTGGTTTAAATTATGGCAACTGTAAGAGCTTGCTACCAGATTTGTTTCGTGTTACAGCCATGCGTAGGGTTTCAGCTGCAAAAGTGATATAAGGGGCATTAAACTAGAATGTCGTCGGATTGCCTTGATATTAGCCACGATTCTAGACGGATAAAATACAAAGAATGCGGCGAAGGTAAACTAAAGCCGTATGGACATTGAATGTTTCTTATCATATGTTTTTCTGGTGATAAAATCAAGAAAAATTAAGTGGGCTATGCATGTAGCACGTATGGGGGAGAAGAGAGGTTAGTACAGGGTTTTGGTGGAGAAACGTGAGGGAAACAGACCACTTGGAACAGTTAGGCGTAGTTGGGATGTTAGTATTAAACTGGAGCTTCAAGAAACAGGTCAAGGGTGCATGGACTGGATTGATATGTCTCAGGATAGGGAATAGGTGGCGGGCTTTTATGAATGCGGTAATGAACCTGCTGGTTCCATAAAATGCGGGGAGTTTCTTGAATAGCTGAGGACTTGTTAGCTTCTCAGGAAAGGCTGTGCTCCATGTAGTTAGTTACTTAGTTAGCTTGAAAAGTGAATTGTGAAGGCATGTAAAATTTACGGACTCGAAGCTTCTTACTTCCTTTACCTCGACACTGTATTGCGAGAGAAGTGAAATGGGTATTGTATAAGAGAACGTGTAGAAAGGCGCGCTCAAACCAAACTTATTCCGATAGAATTTTACTGTGAATATTCCTGGTTTGAACTCTAGCCTACACTATTTCATGCACGTTCTAATTCTCATAAACACATATTAAATTATTTCTAGCATGGTTGCATACCTACATATTGAAAGGCCACAACTACAAACAAGAGTTGAAACCAGAACTCATGTGGCCAGCTTCCCTGTAGCATACGCGTAAATGTCTATATAGACTTACGGATAACAAATTTCTTTCAACACAGGTATGTCACATTTCGTACATAAAATTTTAACATCTGTTACTGCATTAATTCTTAAAACATTTTGGTGCAAAACAACGTCAGATTAGAAATACTCAGTCACGCTATGCCACCTGTTTCGTTACTTGGTAACGATAGTGCATAAATACCGACTTAAAGTGACACCGTCTGGTTTGGTATCATTTACTGAGCATTGGGATACAGTAGCAAACATTTACCCTTCGTATTCTGGAGATGCCGTGCTCAGGTCACCTCCTGTAGACAGGTTCTGGCTCAGGTTCTTGTGGGTTTGCTCCATTCCAGGCGAAGTACGGAATAATACATCAAATGAGGACACGTCCGCCATCTTGCACATTATTTTCAAAGCATTATTCACTGATATTTATGTGATTCTACATCATATAATCTGAGCTGCAGTCATGGTCATTAAATACACCAGACGTAATTAATTAATTAAAAGGTACCGAGCTTTCCGGTCACATCTTATAGATGAAATGTATGTTTACACATTCTTTCGCATTTCATGTAATTTAACCTTGTCATAATTAAGACGTAGTTGTCGTATTTGATTATACTTAATAAAATTTGAACCTTTGTACATAAAACAGTGTGAAAGTGTGCACGTCTGTGTCCAGTGCGCGCCCGTAATCGGAAGGGCATGGTTTGTGTCAAGGTTCTCAGCCTTCACCCACTTGTTCTTCTGATAAAAGTAGTTTTAAATTAAGATGAATATAGAACATTGATGGAATGACATAACGAGACCGAAGAATTCGAAGAGAAACCTGACCCAGTAAGAGTGTGCACCGCACATCTTATATGGAAAAACTTGTGGTTGAACCTGAACGTCCCCGGTGACAGGATGGCGACTAACCGCCTGAGCACGGTCTAAACCTGCACGGCATGTGAAGAGTCAGTTCGTGCCACAGGGACCTTCCGTTTGGAGAGTCTGTTGGTGAATATTTTATAGGAAAACGGTTGCTGCTTATTGTAAGAAACTAAGGCGCACGTGAGATGACTGTTTTTAAATAATTCAGTTTTTTGTGTTAAAGCTTGTGGTATATATAGTTACCCTAACCTTTAAAGGACTTAAGAGAACTCGAACAAAATTAACCAGTTTTGAGTGTATTCTAAAAAAAATTCTTTTGTGGGACAAAAAATGTCTGGTCGGAAAACATCAGTCACATTAATTTGTGCCAATCTCATTGGCACGTGTTTGTGTATTACACAGAAGAGGGCGTCATTATAAACCATTTATTCTGGTGTGTTTTTTCCCTTAATTTTTCCGTTGTTTTGCTTGGGTGTTAAAATCCGTCTCTTTAAGTGAGGCATAATTTTACATCGTCGATGGCTGGTGAATGAAATATGAGTATGCAGCACCAGTACAGTAATACTGACAAGGTCAAGTGGAGTATTCGGAGACAAACCTGTCCCAGGGACAGTCTGCTGGGAAAGTATTTGCATGTAAGAGTGAACAAATAACAGGAAACTGAGAAGACCAGATAATTGAGAGTTGTGTGATTTATATTCCGCTACAAATGTCATTAGGGTGACTAAATCGAGGAGCATGGCATGGGCAGGGCGTGTTTCTGGTATCGGCAAGAAATGTGTACAACACTTTGTGTGTAAAACCTGACGAAAAGGTACCGCTTTTACCCTTAGGTGTAGATGGGGATAATATTAAAATAGACACTTAAAAAAGAGGGTGAAAGGGTGTGGACTGGATTCGCCTGGCTCAGGTTAGGGACCGGTGGCAATGAAACTTCGGGCTGCATAAAATTCAGAAAAATTTTAATAAGCTGTGCAACCGTTAGCTATTCGAGAGGGACTCTTGTTCATTGAGATGAATGGTTACTTCAGGAAGTAAGATCATTTGAGCCAGAAACAAAATCCAATATACCCATTTATTGCTGCGCAAGACAGACATCGCTTTGTCTTTATATAGAAATATAACTGTCACTCATACTTAGAGCTGTTGTCTTCAAAATGTTGCTCCCAAAAGACATCGTCTGTCACTGTAGCGTTGCGTTTCTTTCGTGGAAGATTTGGTACCATCATCTTCACATACAGACACAAGGGACATGTCAGTAAGAGTGCCTCTTCTGTATTCGCTTTAAATTGTGTAGCACGCACAAAGTATAGGTTCCTATCTCCCAGTGCTTTGTACTCTTGAGACGCGCTCAGGCGTACTACCGAACTACGTGAGTGTTGTTGTCTACAAAGATATCAAAAGCCACAGTTGACACTGAGTATAATTTGTATACTTATGGTATGTGTGACTGAGTTTTCAGTAGGCTATCAGAAAAGCGAGGTCATCGCTCTTCTGGGATGTTTCGCTGCATAGGTTGGCAGCCGTGTAATATCCCGTAAGGGCAAAGGCCTCAGCTATACCACGGCGGAAGCCTGATATCTCGTATCAGAAAGTACATTGCGTCGGGTAGCGTGATGATCACTGAATGGTGCTTTGGAAGGGATACAGAAGGAAGCGGCCGTGGCCAGTTTCAGACACTATCCCGATATTTGTCTGGAGGGACTGAGAGAAATCACGAAGAAACACAGAATAACCGGTGTCATGTCCGAGATTCGAACTTAGCATTTCCAGAATACCAGTCAGGCTGTATTTTTTGAGCCGACTCCTCTCAGTGCGGCTGTTGGCATGCCATGAGGTTGTGTAGTGGAACAATTGCAATGATCACGTGGACGTCGATATGCTATCCAAACACGAAGAAGGAAGAAATAAATGAGAAATTTACGAGATTATCAGAGTGCCACATATTTGCCATAAGTATATGAGCCAAATCAAATTTCTCGGCGCCAGAAGAGTGATATGAAGCAAGTTCTATACGGAGAACCTGCAAATATCCAGCGCCACGTTGCAAAATTTAGCCGCCCGTGCGACCTGGTGAAGGGGAATTGTACGCCTCTGTATATTATGCACAGATAATGTTATGCTCTTTCATATTTACAGGTTTCTTCTTCTTCTTCTTCTTCTTCTTATTATTATTATTACTTTTGTTAGGGCAGTGCCGTCTAGGAGTCTACAACGAGATGACCATGTGGTTAGGACGAACACAAGGAGTAAATAGAAATTTATGGGACATGCTTTCGGAAAACTTTTGTACAGAACACATTTGTTCATACGCAGTAATTTGAATGTTTATTATCATGTGCCACGTGTTGCATTGCGTTTGTCATCATATAAAATCTGAAACTCGTACGAATTTTAGCAGCAGAAACTGCTCTATTAAACTAACGCCTCTTAAGAAGAATATGTACTACAAAAATTTGTGTATATATTTTAGCCCATAACACCCGGTCTCCTTCATGATATTGTAGTGCTCTTATATTAGGTAACATCTCACACATTAATATGTATAAGTTGAACCAATGTCCTCCTAAACAAAGCTTCTACTTCAACTTTTCATTACTGCGCTAAAGTGGTAAGCTAACCCTTCCTGTTTTATAACCAGCTTCGTTGCCATCGTAAAATTTTGTGTGTGTAAGAGTGTCACAATATTCGAACCAGCAGTCTTATGCTCTTCTACTTGTGGCAGTATTTTGTGACCTGTGACAGATCATATGCCTGCTGAAAAAAACCCCTTCCTGTTACTCAATATGCAGCAAGCAATTCATTTCCATCATCCTCTTGCCTCTGTCCTTTCTTTATGTATCCTTTGTTTCATACTTCTTGTTTTTAGCTCTTGTATTATTCTCTTTCTCACCTTGTCTCTTTACAGAGTTGCATTTTGTTCGTGATAATGATATAATAGAAATTTAAGCAAACTGGGTGGTGTGTTACTAACAAATAAAAAACAAGCTGACTGCATGGTACAGGATCTTTCCTGAAGTGTTGATAGTTATTTAGCAGGCAAAACCCCGTTTTATGTAGTTAACAAAGTCCTGATTATAACCATCCGAATCCTCTCCCTCCCGCTCTGACAGAGTCTTGGTGTCTTACAGTTAGATATTCTGAATGCCGGAGCATTAAATTTGTCTGTTCTAGATTCGCGCTCTTTTGGGGTGTTACGCAGACTCGAGTGGTAATCCCTTACGGACGTTTCGGGACAACGTATCGGTCCCATCTTCAAGTGTCAAGAAGTCCAATGAACCTGCTTCACTGGACTTCACTGGTAAAGGATTACCACTCGACGCTGCCTAATACCCCAGAAGAACGCACATCTCATCAACATTGCGGCGGAAGCCTGAAATCACGGATTGTCTGTTCTGCTTTGGAAATTTTAACGTTCCATAACTGCATACCTGTTGTAGAATTAATTAGTGAATTGTCAATGTATTTCTGTCATTCCCCCGGTATTAACTTTGGATGCGTCGTATTTAAAGTTCCTGCTTGTCACATGTTGCAGAGAACTGTAAACTCGTCTTGTTTACTCCCTGAAGTTCAGTCTGTTCTTGCACTAACATCACACTGCTTGTGAGAGAACTCGCTAGACCAGTCACTGCAATATCCTTCGTTTTGCATAACATAAACCTAATTAACATATTTTAAGTTGAACAGTCCTCGCCTTCTTGGTTAAAAACTTAACGTATAACGACACGAGTGGGTACATTCACGGACACTGTTGGATCGTCAATGCGTTTTCTTTAATCGCGCACTCTTTGCCTTTTAAAATGGTGATCTTTCCGTAAAGATGAAGCGAAAATCTGTTAGATCCAAACAAAACTGCTCCTTAAATCGCCTTTAAAGAATTATTACGATTGTTTATTGCAGTACCCTTGACTAGTGATTTGGGCAATGACCATCCTACTGGTGTCGTTAAACAGTGGCTTTTCGGAAACTGGACGTGTTTATGTCTTCAGATGGAAGTCGGGGAGAAGAAATATAACATGTTGAGCCAGTTTTAAAGAGCTATTGTCTGTCACTGGACCGTCCTGTAGGATCTCTCCACTTGTCGTTTTTACCTGAGAACGGAAAACGATCCAGTTCTCGAATAATTGTGGTATGAAAGACGCAAGATAACGGGGGTGGTCGAGCTGACTGGTTTGAAATGTTTTAAGACGTTTCATTACTTTTATTTGTTGAGGGAAGTTATCCAGAACAGAATTCATTTCCTAGGTCTGCTTGTTACGTACGGCTGATTATTGTTGGCAGTGATTTATTTATCTTGCAACATCCAGTTGCTACACGCCTCGTCCATCGCATCCTTCTATATCAGACAGCCCTAATAATATTTCGTTAAAAGAACCGTTTATTAAGCCCATGGTAATGTTATTTTTGCATCATTCTTATACTGTGGGCCGGGATAGCTCAGTCGGTATAGCGACTGGCTACGAGCTGGACGATCCGGGGATTGAATCCCGCTGGGGGGCGAGATCTTCCTTTCCGTCCAGACCGGCCCTGGGGCCCACCCAGCCTCGTATACAATGGGTATCGGGTCTCTTTCCCTGGGGTAAAGCGGCCGCGGCGTGGAGTTACCTACTTACGTCCATCTAGTGCCGAGGTTCAAGAAAGAGTAGAACTGCACCTCTACCCCGCCCTCTGGGCGTTCATGGCCTGTTCTGGGGTGAACTTTATCTTATACTCTATCTATTTCAGGTCCAGATAGTTTGCTCAGCCCGTATCTAAGTGTATGAGCGTTCGTCAGGGTGCAAGGTCAACTTTTACAGTATGTTAACATTAATCAACCAATCAAGCAAGCAAGCAAGCAAGCAACCAACCAACCAACCAACCAACCAACTAATCCACGGAGTAGGGTCTTCCTTGAGAAGTTATAATGTTTCCTGTGTTAGTCATGGGACCTTCCGTATTTTATGGAAGGTGATTACAGTGTTCACAAGAGTCCGGCACTTGTCTTTACCCTAAGCCAGATGAATCCAGTCAGTTCCCTCCCATGTCATTTATTTAACGTACAATTTAATATTATCCTCCATTCTTTCCCTAAGTATTCCGAGTGGTCTTTTCTGTCAGGTTTTTCTCGCCTGAACCATGCACTTGTATAAACTGCGTTATTTTATGGTTTTGAGTATTTTTAATTGTTAGTTTTAATATATAGCTAGGTGACAGGAAGACAGATTCTGAAGGGAGTGGTAGCCGATGTGAGGAAGTGGCAGTCTAGTGTGCTCACTTGAAAAGACGTGATGACAGACTGTTTATAAAGCAGCTTACTGTGTTCCGTGAGTGTACGAGATAACGCACCGACGGCGACAGCATTCACTTGCATTTAGGTGGCCGTGCTTGATGCGAGAACCGTGTTCTAATTCGGCGGATGGGGAAGGGAAAGTGTGAACTGTAGCAGACTTAACAGGAGGGCTTGTCTCGTGCTGCTGGCAAACTCATCCAAAACACTTGAAGGATACTCCATCAAGTTACAAATGCTTCGAGTTGAGTAACTTTAAAAGCGAACTCAACAAAGAGAATTCTGCTGCAATTGCATGTTCCCAGACACACAGCTACTTCTACCCAATTTAGTTATTTAAAGTAAACTGCGTCTTTCGTTAAGGTAACTTTATCGTACGCAGCGGAGTTTTCTCAGACGTGATGTTTTGCTTCACCTTTTTGCCACAGAAGAGATTAAGGAAGTATTAAAATGAAGACATTAGTGTATTTTGCAGTTTAGCTCTCGACATCAGCGCTGTACGGATATAATCCCTTGTATTACACACCCATACTAAGCCTAATGTTGTCTATTTTATGAAAAAGAATTCTGTGGTATTCATATTTTCTTCTTTATTTATATAAAGAATATTTTCAAAGCCTTTGTTAGACTTCGTGGCGCTTTCATAATTGCCGTGCCTACAGACGTTCCTGTATAATGAAAGCGTGATTATGAGCAACTGGGAAGCCTATTCATCTTTGGCTGGCTTTGAAACTGAGCCTTACACAAATTATTACAAGGCATTAAGTATGTCCCCTTTTACCTTTATTGTAAATGGGTCCATTAATATTCCTGGTTTGGGCATTCATTTTCTGTTATTTATTTTCCCGTTTTTTTCAGACATCAAAGCTCTACGTAATGTAAAACATACTTCTTCACAGAGACATCCTGCGTCGGTCACCTTGTTTCTGGTATTTGAAAGGCCACTGCAGCGGCTCGTACTGAACTGCCTAATGAATCTTTTCAGAGTCCATACCCCGCTACTCTTTGAGTTGTTATCATGTGTGATATCAGTCCCGATATTATGCTTATCCGGTACTTCTGTAAGACTGCATGTATTGGTTATATCATCCAGCTAATAAGAGGAATTCGTAATGAAAGCGGAGCACGGCGTGACGTATCCATAGGTTGCAGTAGGAGCAGATCACACAGGATAGCGGCGAGATTACTAAACATGTAATAGCGGAAAACCGAGAAGGGGTGGTCCTCAAGCTTGGGAGACTGAGCGGACGGCTAAAATTAGCACGGTAAAAATAAGCATGTTAAGAACTGTTTTATGACTTCAAATGGGTTCTTTGCAACGATTGAGACAGTGTAAAGTGGACATGAGAATCTGAAGTCAGAATGTCAGGATTCTGCAGAGGTCAGGTAATAGAAAAAGTAGTAACAGGGTTAGGGAAATACCAGGTCAAATTTAGTGAACGTATAGGCTGCGAGGTGCGCTCTGGTCCATTGAACAAGAAAATTGTACATTTATGTGGGAATGGAATACTAGGTGTCACTAGTTAGGAAGCGTCTTTTTGGTATATGTGAGAAAAGTATCAGAATATAATGTTGTTTAATGACCTCGTGAATTGCGAAGATTATATATTGTCGGCAATGAGTGAATGGAAGGAGTGAATAAATGAATGAATTAATGGACTAATTAATTAATGTGGAATGATACTGACAGGGCAAAACAAACAGCACGGAGAAAAACATGTCCCAGTGTCATTGTGTCCACCACAGATCCCACATGGGCTAGTTTGGGATTGAATCGGGGCCTTCGCAGTGAAGGGTCGTCGACTGTGGCCTTGAGCCAAGGCACGGCTTTGTTTCCGGCACTTCAGAGTAGGCTTTGTTATTGGTGACGTGCTCAATGCTGACTTGATGGTAAGAAGTTGTTGGTGTGACGTAATTGTTCTGACTGCAGATAGGCTACGACGGGTCTTTTTTCATATTCACGGCCAAAGGTTTGGACGTTGTCCGCCTTCTCAAGCTAAAAATACAACGTCTTGTAGGTGAACGTGTCTCCTCCGTCTTTCGTTGGTAACGGAAAGGAGACAAGCTAGTTGGGTGGGGTCGTTACAGAGAGCCAATCTCAGCCCTCTGATTTAGTCAAGTTAACTGCAGCAGGTATTTGAGAAAGTACCTAGTACCGCATTAAAATATTTCAGGATATATCGTTATGCAATTAGGGCGTGAAGATATTTTCAAAAGGACAATTGGGAATTCCATTTTACAGGTAAATAGTAATAACGGTTTAGATTCAATTTTATTTCATTTAATGACCATTCTTTATCCCCAGTTAAATGGCGTGTATGATATTGATGAATGACTAATCACTTGGACTGTGTGACAGGCCGTCCCAGCTTTTGCGTGCAGGGGTAGAGGAAAACCAGATTAGGAAGTATTAGCACAGAGATATCAACTCGGGACATCCCGAATGTGTAATGGGAATATTAAGTATTCGTCTGTCAATTTAACAGGGGCTCAGGTCATTAAATTTGTCACATCATAAGTGCAGTTGACGGGAGCACAGCATTCCTGCATCAGACCCTTCACTGTTGCACGTAGAATTGTCTTGATGGTAAGAAACACAGATTGGTGGACAGGAGCGCGTGTCATGTCTGCTTTACATAAGACTACGGAAGGAGATTTTTAGGCGTAGATGGGAGGTTAATACGAAGATGGATCTTAGAGAAACAGGGTGGGATGGTTTCCTAAAAAGCAAAGGATTTCTTGACTCGTAGGAATGCTGTCACATTCTAAAGTAGGAGCTTTCGTCATGAAGTCGTTTGTTTATAATTAGGGCGTGGCGTTATTAATGTGGAATTTGAATTTGTCACGGTGGTGGATGTCAGAATGGCAGGCTTCTTGAAAGTGACTCCATGTAGTCTGCAAAATAGGTCCAACGTTTTGGAGGAATCTGATGCCCCACACTTCGGATCATCTGCTTTGAAGACGGACACAGAACTTTCCTCCGAAACATCAGTACGTACTTATCAAAGCACGTAGCGTTATGTCGTAGATGACAGTTACGTCTTTGCTTTCGCTAAGGCAAAGTGGCCTGGAGACTTCATTCTATCCACTCACATTCACATACGAGTAGTGCCAAGGTCAGAGAAATGTGGATCCATCATTCCAGTGTCCCAGTATGCCTTATGGAATGCACAAGGACAACTTTACTCTTAGACCAACCTTTACTGTTTCATTACTGTCTTAGATTGGCAGTATGCAGAATTCCTGTTAGATTTCTCCTCTTGAGTTTTGTAATAAATTTTCTCTAAAACCACCGTTCTTGAATGAAAGTCTTTATGAGTGAATAATAAGTTCGTGGAAATCACATGCGAATAATACGCACACAGAAACAGTAAGGCATTTACTCAACAAAAATTACAGCATCTTAATCTTAACCTTTTAAAGCCTAGCGGTAACTTTACATACCACCAGGTTTAGCATTCAAAATACTACGTGGTGCCCACATTGCAACTTTTGCCTTATAAAACATTAAGAGACTGGTTTTTATAACCGAAGTGGAGAGTGTTTACTGCGCGGTACGCACTGAGTCCTTATATAAAACAGATACGCTTCGTCTTTAAACAGTTAATAAACACGAAAAATTGTACTTACTGATGCCTGATGCTGGGTAATTTCTCTGGGAGATCAGCGGATCGTAAGCAGTGTGTAAATAAGAAACAAAAGCTTCCTAGCACGTGTAAACAAGAAACAGAACGTTGAAATCTACAATTCTGCCTCAGGCGGAAGCGAAGGTATGTACATGAAATATGTTAGCTTCACTTGGTCTCCTCTTGGGGTAGCACTGTCAGTTTTTAACGTGTGAAGTTTTTGTTAAAAAAAATTTTCTGAGAAGGAATTAATGAAAGCAGAGGAGATTGCCACCAATGCCGAATAAGTTTTCTAAGATTATCTGTCTTGAAAAATCCGTTAGGTAGCTCAGTAGATCATGATGTCGCAAACAAACCTTACCACATTCATGTATGTGATGATAATGTGTCATTTTACATCATAGCCCCTTATAAATACGTATACGGTGCTTACAAATTGTCGATGGATGTTTTTCATTTGGAATTATTAACATGGAGGCAGAGTAAAATTTTTAGTTACGTTTCAACTATTAAATGATTGAAGTACACGATAACGCTTTTTCATTCTAAATGCATGTTCGTTGTTCATTTCTGCGTCTGTTTGATATTGACTTCAATGCATGCACGTGAAAGGCCTCGGTTCCAGCGCGACAGCTGGCGAGTTTTCAAGGAAGTCGTATTCTTCAGTACATACATGCGGAGCCTCATTATTAGTGTGACCGCGGTGACTTCCTTTTGAAGTAAATCCGGATGGATTCTTTGCCTCGTTTTCTTCCCGTTCCAGAATAAACTCTGGTTCAAGTGGAAAGCAGCCAAGTCTATTGATTTCCTTGCTCAACAGAATGACGGTAAAAGAGGAGAATGAAAGAGAAATCAGGGAAAAAGGAAAAGTCTTTCTTTCCAATTTTCTTTACTCCAGTGAAATTCTTCTTCCTTGAATTCCTGTTACCTTTACGGTAGTCCTGAAACTTTACTTGTAAAGATTTTATTGTTGTTAAGAGGTTCGACGGGTTTCTT
The DNA here is from genome assembly GCA_013340265.1 of Coptotermes formosanus. Lineage (NCBI taxonomy): Eukaryota > Metazoa > Arthropoda > Insecta > Blattodea > Rhinotermitidae > Coptotermes > Coptotermes formosanus. The sequence continues at coordinate 3,708,908 of BLKM01000389.1, read as the reverse complement.
TTTCGTATCCAGACGCTAACGGTTTCAGGTTCTGCCTTTACCATACGCGCATTGAGACCGATTACATTCAGGTAGCTGTAACAAAACACAGTGGACTCTCCCGTAAGATAAATTCTCGAAATTTCTCTTCGCCCATCCTGCTGGCTATACGGGCTAAGGCGTAGGTCTGAAGCCGCGTGATTTCTGGAATCGCGGGTTCGAATCTTGCTGAGGACATGGATTTTCGTCTCTTGTCTTTGTTGTGTGTTGTGCAGGTAGCGGCCTGTGCGACGGGCTGATCACTCGTTCACAGAAGTCGTACTGTGTGTGTGTGTGTGTGTGTGTGTGTGTGTGTGTGTGTGTGTGTGTGTGTGTATGTGCGCGCGCGCATGTCGCAGGGTGACCTGTTTAACGTTTTAACCAGTTCACCAATTTTCAGTGAAAGACAACTAGGTGCTGTGGTTTATAATTTTCTGCAGTCAGTAATAAGAACTTATTTGTCGCGCAAATACGTGAGTTTGGAACGACGACATTAGCTACACTGACTTACATGGCCTTGACATGTACTTGCAGTTAGTTACGTGAAGTTCGGTGTGCAGATGAACCATTAACATAAGAGTGTATTAGATATGATGTATTGTTTTGAGTCAGATGTTTTTAAACATGGAGACTAATCCAAATTTTCAGATTATGTTGGATAAATATAACGCATATAAGTCTCTGTTATGCAGTGTTTCAGAAAAATAAAAGAAGAAAATAGATAATACTAACAGATGTACCAGGGGTGGCCACCTATGCGAGGTGCGGGAGCCTCACTGCAGGTGTCAGTTTAGGCAAGAGCCATTCATTAACAAAATAAAACATTTTCCTCATTTGCTTCCTTCTTATTTCTGTTCATCCAAATGTAGGAAGTTAGTTTCTTAGTTACGGATCTCCTTTCTTTAGGAAATGTCTTCAGTGTTTACCGTCAACGTCGTGTGCGTGTGAACTACATGCATATTAGTTTCCACAGGCAAATTGCGCGAGCGGCAGTAGTGACTTGCGTGAGCCACGTTGTGGCCACCCCTGAAGTACTTGAAAGTAGGCAAGGTGTTTTGCTTGAACTCGTCGTTATTTTTGTATTCTGTCTTCTTATTTAAGAGCTTGTCGATTAACCACCCTACCACAGGGTTCCATTAACGCCGGTTAAGCAGTATCCGCTGTACAGTAGTTTTGAGCAAAGTGCTGGTCTAGTGCACAGACGTGAAAATCTGCGTGTTTTGAAGGTAAAACATGTCAGTAGAGGCTATGCTGTGTACAGTTGTTGAGAGCATTAGAGGGGTATGATGCGTAAGGCATGTACGTGACATTTCTCGAGGGACGTAATTGTCACAAAAAATGCAGGTACATTTCAGTCACGGTCAGCTGATCCTCTCCCTTCTCTCTTTTCGTACTAAGTAATGTTTTATGTAACCCGTTGTGGTTCACGTAATTCTGTTCCTATATCCTATGTATTAGTGTACTGAATTAAGGAAAAGGAAGTACAGTATCAGTAATTTCAATTAATAGGAAAATACTAACAACTGTCCAGGTTTACATCATGTCACCTGGATGGTCTTCAGTGCCACTTCATTTTTATTAACAGCTTGAAGCACAGCCCTTACCGTAGTGGAAGCTCAGCTGATAAGATATTTGCACACTTTTGTGCACTTATTTAAATTCTTTTTAATATTGTATCCCTATTTTCACCCGTGTCCAAAATATTTTCGTTCCTGCAGGTTTCCTCGACTAAAGTTTTTATGCATTTACCATTTTTATATAGGTTCCGCATGTTGTACTAATCTCCCAATCCTTACTTTGATAATACAAATGAAATTTGGCGTAACGTACAAATTATGAACTCTGCGTTATGTATTTCGCTTCATATTCCTTTACTTACTCTCTGCTGCTTTCAAATATTGTAATTAGACCTCCCATTACAGACAAAATACTTAGTCGTCTGTAATACATAAGGAAGTAGGCTTGCCTGTGAAGGTGATTATGAAAGAATGTTGATACAGTTGAAGAAGTCACCATTCATTCCCACAGATTATCCTTCGGCAGATGGAAAAGCAAGTAAATGCACACGAAAGTGTCATACTTGAACGCAATCTCGAACCGAAGACGTTCTGCGCCTGTCTTCTCTACACCTAGACGGTTACCAGTTCAACATATGTAGTCATAAGTACCGTTTACAATATTTCATATTTCGTTTAGGGCGTCTGTTATGTCTGGGGGAAATTAATATTCAAAATGAAGTTTTGAACAGTGTTAAGCTGCCAGCCAAGTCCGTTTAAATTGTATGGTTATAAAAATAAAGCACTAAGTTGAAAACAGCAGAAATGTAATGTTAAGAGCAGATGTTTGCAACTGACTGCATGCAATCGAGTGTGAAATTAAGTGCAGAGACATTAAGGAAACCTACAGAAACGTAAAGCAGATTTGTGTGAACTAGGGTAATGAATTGCTTCTGTTGTTTGGATGTTTAGAATGAATAGGAGAGAGCATTAAATTGACCAAAGGGCATGGAAGAGTGGACCAAAATATACGTACAGGGGTTGCCAAGGAGTTTTTGTAATATGGGAGGAATAAATTTGAAGGGATATAATAAAAAACTGTGACAATTGCGTGTGTGCAAATGAAGGAACTGTATTATGGCAACCCTGATATACCGGGTTGGACAGTGTATCAGGGCTGCCACAATACGGCGTTCTTGCATGTACTATCATCAGAAAGCTGCAACTGTAGCATTCCCTTAGTTTAGTTCAGGAAACTCTCAGGACGTAGGGATGTTTCATAGGCATCGTAGAAGAAGACAACGAACGAACGAGGATAATTCTGTCTGTCAGTCTTTCATATTGCCGCGTCATCAAAATTTTGGCTGGCGGTGGTAAGGAACCTGTGGACTCAGCAGTCGGGTTGAGCGGAAGTGACAGGGGACCGAGGTTGTTGCCTGTCCTCTGCTAACTTTTCCCTTCCCTGGACCATTCCACCAGGAATGAAGCAAACAACGCGTGAGGAGTCTCTTTGATTGCAGCCTCAGGCAGATTCCGTACTTCGTGTTCGAACTGTGTAAGGCTGTATGTAAAGAACGGCTGGCAATACACGGTCATGTTCAAGATCTTTCAAGACTTACTATTTTTGGAATTATCACAGAGGTGTAATGGAGGATTCAGGTTTTCTGGGAAGCGCTGTCGCGTCGATACTAGGTGGTTACCGACGTTTCGAAGGAACATTGGGAACCACATACCTAGTGACGCACAGTCGCATCCCAGAAGACTGGAGTCCATCTTTTAAGATTTTTTCGTGAGTGAGAAATCAAGTTTAGTAAAACGTCGTGACGCAGCGTATTCGAAATTCAGTTTATTATTAATTTATTTTAGCCGAATGTGTATAATTAGATATGTCAGTTTGTTAGTCGGTTACATTTTATACGTAAGTAAGCGTAACCTTCAGATTCTCGCTCTTCTAGGACTTTACGCATCATGGACTGGTAGTTACCGACGTTTCGACACAGTCTTTCTGTCCGGTCTTCAAGGGTAAAATAGTTAAAGAAGAATTATTTTTTGACTGTTTGACCCTTGAAGATGGGACCGATATGTTGTCTCGAAACGTCGGTAACTATCATCCTGCGCTGTGTAAAATCCAAGAACAGCGAAGGTTTCTCTTATGGCGCGGCGGAAGCCTGAACTCACGCAAACCGTAACCTTGTTAAAACTGCATACATTTACTGACGCCATAATAGGTGAAAACTGTGCAAATCGTCTTGCAGTCGTAAGGCTAATGTCAGCCACATTGCTTCCACGGAATACATAGAATGTGTGCTGTAACAAAAAGGATTTTAACTCCCGTTAAAACACTTCTGCATACCCGATTCTTTTATATCAGTGGGTGCTTTTTATGTAATTTAATTCCTTATTCACTTTACTTAAAGGCACGTGTTACAGAAGTGAAGATGGAGATACAATTTTTTTCTCGGATCGTAATTGTTAACGTCCACATTCCGAAAAGGACGTAAATGTAACATCCTTCATCAATACTCTTTCGCTGATAAGCTGCGACGTTTCTCACGATTTGTAAGGTGATATTAGGCAGGAACCTGCTAACCGTTAACGTGCTGTGCTTACCTTGTGCCTGCATCTGCCCTGTTCTCTAGATGTACCGGCGTCCTCCACACCTACTCATCGCATAGCTCCACGCTGCCTATTAATCAAGTCTCAAATACTTGCACCAGAATATGATCACGTGATAGTGCAGGCGACTGTGGCACGGACGGCTGATGAATGCTGCATAATATTCTATGAAATGTTAAAACGTGTGAGATTTATTACACTTTTCATACGTGAGTTGCGAGTGGAATTCTCGAGCACGACTTGAATTTTGAAGTATTATTACGATTTTTGGTACAGCTGTACATAATTTTTTCTTCTGATTTTATAAAATCTTATCTTTATGAATGGTAATTTCAGTGAGTACAGTGGATACAGTAGTTACGCGCTTGATGTGTTTACCAACAGTTTTGCAGTAGGCAAGTAGATAGAAGACAGCTGAGACGGAACTTAAAAACGAAAATAACTTACTTAGTTTATACACGTAAGTCCGATATTAACCACTGCTGTATGAAAAATCGCAGACGCTTTTAAAATTTTTAATACAAATTAATTTTGCAGGAAGTCGCAGAAGAGAACTTCTAATTATGAAGGGCATTATATTGTTGACGATGTCGGTGTAAAACCAGAATTTTTATTAGAAAGAGGAGTTCGCGTAAAGGTACGTGATGTCGATCGTCGAAACTTACACGCCTTATCAGATATTAACGGTGATGAAGCCAAGGTCCATAAGATAAAGGGAACATAGGCCTGTTGCAGTACAATTGTTTGGGACTTTTAATATGTGAATTTAATATGTACCATGTCCGTGCACTGTATTATACGAAATAATAACACCACGTAATGCACCAAAAATATATATAATTTTATTCTTAAAAGTCTCCTACATGTTTCGGCCC